>CAWUFW010018494.1:0-219444 GCA_963921515.1 Calotriton arnoldi
ATTTTGTCAGTGATCCAAATATAACTTTAAGTTTTGATTGTTGTATAATGCCCGCAGGGGCCCCAGCCTGCTGAAAATTGCTGATCAAATTCTTAAACTCCCTTCTGCGACGGGCAGACAATGCAGACATATCCGAAAAGACTCTAAAAGTAAAGTATCCTGGGATCTGGAATGCCTTATTCTTAATAGCATTTGTGAGTATCTGCTCCATATAAGTTCCGAAATATATCCGACCATAGTTTGACCATTTTCGCGCCCCTCTGGAATCCCAGTGAATCTGAGGTTTGAGCGACAAGACCGGTTTTCGGCATCATCAATTTTCACTTGCAGATCTTCCAGCTCAGCTTGAAGTTTAGAAACTAGACATTCCTGTTCGGGTCTAGCATCTTCTATATCCGAAACCCGCTGTTCAACTTCAGACACTCTTGCAGTTAAATTCAACATATTCTGGTTAATTGAGTTTAATTGTAGTTCTGTCTTTCTGCTCGATTCAGCCTGGGAGACCTTTATGAGTTTAAGTTCGTTTAAGATTTGATGTAGCAGTAGTTCGGTTATAGAAGGGTGCTCTTCAGCGACACTTGACAATTGAGGATCTGCAATTGACTGTGGCAAAACAGCATCCCGGCAGCAGCGGAACGGGGTAGGTGCTACGCAGCGCTTCTATGAGAAGCTGACATCGCAGTTCTGATGTCTTTAGTCTACTGCTGCTGATGAAGCCATATACTATACTAGATAGGTTGTTTCATCTAGTACACAAACTCAATCAGTACTACATCACCAAGTGGTAGGTAGGTTACACCACACCACATGTGTAGATAGCTTGCATATTTAGGTCCTGATGAATCGCCGGCAGATCCCTTCGACTGATTAGGCGTGAAACATGTCGACCACCTAGGAGGTGAGCGTTCTCAGCTTCATTTCAAGCTTACTTATCGCCCACTCCTATAATTTTAACCAGAACAGGGAACCTACCAGAATAAAATTGTTCAAAGGATTCCTGTATCTGTTTTAAATTCCTTTCACATCTACACCCACCTGGCCCCTCACTTGCACAACACCCATATGGCCGGAACAAAAGAACTCCGTTAAAGAGCCCCGTCACGGGAGCCCGTCGGGTATTGCAGCGCCGACCCGATGAGGAGCAGGCCCAAATGATGAAGCATGACACCTAGCTTGCTGGGTGTGTGAGGGCCCTAGTTCCAAAAGGAGGAATCCCCCCTTTGGTACTCCACCTGCACTTGTCACTCCACTCCTACAAATCCAACAGAATCTATTTAGATCCTTTTTGTTTTTGATTGAGGAACCTCGTATTCTTTTGTGCTTTGTGGCAAAACAGAGTCAGACTCCGGGCATGTTGTATTATCTCCCTCCTGCTGTAATGCTCCCGCTTTGAGGGTTGAAAAAGATGGGGTCAAACTGGTAGAGACTAAGGGGCCTATTACGATGGCGGTCGGGAAACCTCCCCGACCGCCATGGTAGCAGGAAAAGACCGCCTGCATGTACCGCGACATCACCGCTGGTCGAATTACGATGACCCGTGGTCGAAATCTGACTGCGGCGGTCTGATCGCGGGCATTAACATTGCGGCGGTTGCTGCTGCCCGCAGCACCGCCGCGATGCCGAAAGGAGCATGTCCTGCATTTCCGTGCACTGCGTGGCAGGCACTGCACAGTGCCTGCCACCTGGTACAGGGAAATGTAGGGGGGGACCATGGGTACCCCCCCAGTGCACCCACACCCCCCCAACGCATTGGGGGCCCGCAACGGGCCCCCGGAAGACAATCACTGCATGCCTTTCAATGGCAGTCTGACCGCTGAGGAAAGGCTGGCCACCGCCGGCATCATAATCCTGCCAGCGGAGCCTGCTCTGCACCGCCACCATTATCCCGGTCCTGCTCCGTCCGCCAGGCAGGAGTGTGGATGGCAACCGGCGGTAAAGCGGTGGTTGGAATTTCCCACCACCGCGGTCACCACCGCCATCCTAATATGACCGGCGGTTTTCCTGGTTGTGATGGCGGTCGGATGCCCACTGCCGGTACGGCGAGCGCCACCGCCGGCCCGGCCCGACCGCCATCGTAATAGACCCCTAAATTCGAAACAGCAGGACCAGTATGTGGCAGATTCATGACTTCGCCCGATCCCCCAGCTGTGTCATTATTTTTGCCTTGTCCCCGCGCCTGTCCAGCTGTATAGGTGACGGCATCCTTGCGTGGCTCTTTTAATCCAGATACCGCAAAAAGAGGATAGGTCTGTGCTTTAATACCCCCTTCTATCGAAATACCTGCATCCGCGGCCTTAAATGCAGAGTCAAGAATTGAGCTAAACAGCTTAGAAGCCGATACTGGGGGCGTCATACCCTTATCAGCAGGGTCAGCAGAGTTTCCTTGTGGAGTACTTGAGCCCCTTCCCAGGGACTGTTCTGAGCTTATGGACATAAGGGGATCCGCAGTTAAGCAAAATGGTGAGGCGACTGCCATGCTCTCTTGAACCTTACGCTGCTTGCGTGTAGTTTTGGCTGACGTTTCAACAAAGCGTGGTTTAATTGTTGAGTCCCTAGAAATACGTTTCATTCTCCATACAGAATGTCTATCTGCCTCATGAATAGTTTCAGTGGCCGTAAGCCGCAAGCCGCACCACAACTAAGTGGCCGCTTCCGCAACCTCAGCACCACAGCACCACAGTAGCACAACACTTCCCCCTCAGAACAGCAACAAAAAAACAAAAAAAAGGTGAGGAACAAAAAACGTTTCTGATAAGGGCCAGAGCTTTCCTTCAATCTAACAAACAGTTCTGCTGGGAAACTAGAGTACGGATATACTTAAATAGTAATTTGCAGTTGACAGATCACAGGTATAAATCCTTTAGCCCCCCGGATGCTGCTCACTCACCACTATCTGTCATGGGGGAATGACAGACAAAAACAAGATCCTTGTGGGGATAGCCAGCCTGCCATTGACCGGTCGCAGCAGCTCAGCTGTTCCCAAAGGTAAGTCTGTGGCGTAAATCAGTCCTCTGACCTGGCCATAAATCACCTCAATACCTCAATGAAGCAGCGTAGAAGGAGCAGGAATCTCAGCTTTTGCAATCACAGCAGTGAAAGAGGAACAAATACTTCTGCTTATTAATTGAAGTTATAGTGCGAGTTTCCCGATTTCTGATTCCTCTGGATTCGCGGACTCCCAGGCAAAAGATCGGCTACAAACATCCAACGCCGCAGACACAAAGCTTTCTCCACTAGAACGCCGCCGAGTACCACCAGCCGTTTCAGCCGCAAAGCATGACGGGAGCTGTATGCTTTAGATGTAAATCTCAGGTTGGCGAGTGATTTTTAGTTGCCCTAAACTAAATTCATTCTGGACAGGGATTTTTTCTGAAATGAGTATTTGCGTCGGTAGAAGAATTTTGCCAGATGCGATGGGTGTTCTCTACGGGGTTTCGTTGGCAGCCAATGATCTGACTACTGAACTGAATCAGCTGTGTTTTATCGCATCCTAGGTAGCCAAGTCATTGGTATTAGCGAACTGGAAATCCACCAAAATACCTACCATAAATCATTGGCGTAATAAGATGGAAAAGGTATATCAACATGAATTACTTTATGCAAAAAGAATAGGGGGCAATCAAGCGTTTTAACAAAATTTGGTCAACTTGGCAAAGGGTAATGGGAGAAACGGAATAGTTTAGGTTAGGTTATATTATAGGGCTAAGGGGGTATATTGGGACTCTTTTTTTTATGACTGTTTGCTGACGGAATGTTTACTATGAACTATAGTATGGTATTATGTATTATTAGAAGCAACATTTACATTTGCATGAACTACCAGGTGAAGTGATGTCTCAGTGTTTAAGAGAAGTATGTAGCTAAGGAATTTTGGCTTAATTAATTTGTACTAAGAATGTGAATTTTCCTTCAGTTTGTGATGAACCTAATATTGCTGCTGAATGACGTTAATTACTTGTTTTTCTTCCAATAAAAAAAGAAAAAAACATTTTGTACATTTCCCTGGTTTGTTTGGTATTTTGGGTTTGATTTGGTTTGCTGTCTGTTCTATCCCTAGTTGTTGGTAGCTTTGTGCTTTTTAGGGCTCATATGAATTTGTAGAATGTTGGTTTGGATCTTCCTACTCTGACTTAAAAGACATTGTGTCATCCTTCCACTGCATTGTTGCTTTTGGCTTGTGGAGCCATGGTGCTGCCATTGTAAGTGGAATTTGGGTTTGCGTCTGTGGGCAGAGTGGTGCAGTCTGCCAACCCAAGTGTCTTCCAAGTAGTACATTATTGAACTTAGGGGCCGATTACGATGGTGGACGGAAAAGCCTTCCGTCCGCCATGCTAGCGGGAAATTTCCGCCCGCAGGTACCGTGGCATAACCGCCGGCCAGATTAGGATGCACCGCCAGAAACTCCCTACCGCGGCGGTCGGATTCCAGGATTCAGCGGCGGAAAAGCTGAAAATCCATCTGCGTCGGTCGGATTTGCTGAGGAAAGGCCAAAGACCGCCGTTTCCCCAGCGGACTGGAACACATGGAGCTATCCGCAGTATTGCCACCGCCATCCTCGAATGGCCGGATTCTCCGCAGTGGTGTGGTGGGCTGTTTGAGGCATCGTGATTTAACCGGCGGTCGTGACCGCATTCCGCACGGCGGTACCTCTCTTTTGGCTCCGTCCGCTACCGGTGCGGACGGAGATTTTCGGCGGAACCCGGAACACGCAGTGGACGGGAAATGGGCTATCTAAGCCCATCATAATACGGCGGATGCAAAGACCGCCGATGGAGTGCGGAAAAGGGCATTTTCCACCACCGCCAGCACGACGGATGTGCCTCCGCCCGCCATCGTAATCAGCCCCTTAATTTTTATTCATTTCTATTATAATTGGAAGTGGTTAGTCACATCTGTTATAGATAATTATGCAAGAACTATTAACTTTTTAATATCAAGAGCAAAGTGGCTGTTTGTTCCATACACTTAATACATATTTTTGCAGATGTTTCCAAATGCTTTGGTTGAAGTGGTAATAGCAGCCCTATATGGCTGTGTTTAGGTATAGTTTAAGTATTGTTTCTATTATTGCCTGCTCAAAGTCTATTATAATTTTGTGTGGAGGGTATTTGTTAATTTTTTACTTTGATGTGGTTTAAAACTTTATAGTAAGTTTAATTTGGTTTGTTAGTCAGCAGTGCATACATGATGGTTGTGTTAGTGTTATGATATTCTCCATTTATGGTGTATATCTGTGTGAATGGTGGAGGGCACATTTTAAAAGTTCCGTCCATCATCTATGTTTCACATTGCCATAGTTATCTTCAGCTGCAAATATGATTATTCTTTTTTCATTATAACGGTTGTCATGTAGGCGAAAAGATTCTTGATTATGTGCAATGATTAGATGTTCTGGAATTTTCATGTCTTAGTAACTTTTAGGGGCAGTGACTTGTGATTTGTTTAGTACATGATATTAGTAATTTGAAAGTAGGAATTGCTGGCAGCAGCCTTGTAATGTGCTCAAGTCCGTTAGAAAGTATGTCCTAAAATTGTAGTAGTGGGCTCCTGGGAACTAATTGTTGCATATTTTTAATCTGGAAGTACATGCCTTACTTCTATCTCTGACGGCAATTACAATATTGTTTTATGTTGTAGCTGTATAGGCATTTGCATAATATTTAGTACATTTCCAATTGATGTTCTCACTGCTAGTGCCTTCCTGGGTCTTTGTGTATCCCATGTGCGAAAGTAATTGTTTGCCTTTCTGTGATGCGAAATATGTAGCTCTTTCTACCATTCTCTTTGCACCTAGCATAATTTAAAAATTAATTATTGTGTTCAAATCATTTATTTTGTTTGTTAATGTATTTTAAATATGCTTTAAAACCTCTTACATTTTACATTTGCATGTGCTGTTACTTTACATTGCACTTGATTTTCTTTTGTTGCTCTTTGATGTAGTTGAGATTTGGGTCAAGTGGACTTTCGTTTCCTGTTGGTGGGAAAATGTTTGCTTTAGTTACATGTTAAAAATATAGATTTAGTTTTTGGTGGTGGCTGGATTTCAGAATTAAGTTTAACCTATAGGGTTTGTTTTATTTTTATAACTGTGTTTATTTTGTATATTTTGAAAGTGACTTTGTCCAGGTTTATGAATGTGTAGCTGGATTTTTCAATGTGAAATCCTTTGTTTTTGCGGGAGTGTTTCTTTAGTATCTAAGGATTAATATATATAATAAAGAGAAAGTTTAGTCATTCATTTATAAATTTGCATTTTAAAATTATCTCACATAACAGTGTACTTCATTTCATTTTAAAAACTATTTTTGGAGGTGACTTTTTAATTTTCTTGTAGTCATCTTGCTAGCTTTTCTTCGTGCAGTCTGCAACAGTGTCCTTTTCTTCTGTTGTTAACATTCCCTTGTGACAAATAGTGAGTTTTGTTCTATTTTTATAGTCTTCACTTCATTATGTTTATATTTTTAATGATTAGTTTGTTTCACAGTAACTTTTATTAGCTACTCTGAGTGAAGTTTGAATTTTGTTTCGGTTATGGCCTTTTTTGCTCTACTCTACCTAGGGGCCGATTCCGATCTCGGTCAAAGGCGCACCCAATACCATTCGGTCGGGAAAAAAGCCATGCGAAAGCCTGTTTCCCGACCGATCCGTTCAGCATACCGAACGAGTAAGTACGATGCGCACAACAGCACAGAATCCGGCCGAGCCGTACTCACCCAATCCAGGTCCTGTTCTCCGACCGAGGCGAATCCGGAAACGCTGAATCGAGTCGCACGGAAGGGAAAATGCAGCTCCGTCCGGCCGAACAAGTACGATGCGCTTCCCGTACGCGCCGAACCCGTCGCTACGCACGGCACGTCAAAGCATCCGGGAGAGGCGCACATAAGCTCCAATTCGCGCCACAACACAATCCACGGCTACGAGACGAACACGCCAGCGACGAGGACGACGCGAAGCGACGAGGACGACGCGAAGCAACGAGAAGGACGAACGACACGAACCAACCATGAATCCCTTCGTCCCGATCATACCAATATTCTACATTTACTACCGGACCAGGCACGGACGCGTACGGCGCAGAAGGTAAGTCAGACACCAACCACAAAACACATACAACACGTACACGACACATCACACACACACAGAGGGATGCAGAATATACTTACACCAGCAACAGCAGCACCATAGGGGCGGGATGCCCATCACCAATGCCACATATGCACACAGGGGCCTGAATGCGCACCACCACCCCTACCCAGGGGGGGCAGGATGCCTACCACTACTACCACCCTTAGCCAGGGGGGGCTGGATGCCTACCACTACTACCACCCTGAGCCAGGGGGGGCTGGATGCCTACCACTACTACCACCCTTAGCCAGGGGGGGCTGGATGCCCACCACCACCCTTAGCCAGGGGGACTGGATGCCTACCACTACTACCACCCTGAGCCAGGGGGGGCTGGATGCCTACCACTACTACCACCTTGAGCCAGGGGGCTGGATGCCTACCACTACTACCACCCTTAGCCAGGGGGGCTGGATGCCCACCACCACCCTTAGCCAGGGGGCTGGATGCCTACCACTACTACCACCCTGAGCCAGGGGGCTGGATGCCTACCACTACTACCACCCTGAGCCAGGGGGCTGGATGCCTACCACTACTACCACCCTGAGCCAGGGAGGCTGGATGCCTACCACTACTACCACCCTTAGCCAGGGGGGCTGGATGCCCACCACCACCCTTAGCCAGGGGGGGCTGGATGCCCACCACTACTACCACCCTGAGCCAGGGGGGGCTGGATGCCTACCACTACTACCACTGTTAGCCAGGGGGGGCTGGATGCCTACCACTACTACCACCCTGAGCCAGGGGGGGCTGGATGCCTACCACTACTACCACCCTTAGCCAGGGGGGGCTGGATGCCCACCACCACCCTTAGCCAGGGTGGGCTGGATGCCTACCACTACTACCACCCTGAGCCAGGGGGCTGGATGCCTACCACTACTACCACCCTGAGCCAGGGGGCTGGATGCCTACCACTACTACCACCCTTAGCCAGGGGGCTGGATGCCTACCACTACTACCACCCTTAGCCAGGGGGGCTGGATGCCTACCACTACTACCACCCTTAGCCAGGGGGCTGGATGCCCACCACCACCATTAGCCAGGGGGCTGGATGCCTACCACCACTACCACCCTGAGCCAGGGGGCTGGATGCCTACCACTACTACCACCCTTAGCCAGGGGGCTGGATGCCTACCACTACTACCACCCTTAGCCAGGGGGCTGGATGCCCACCACCACCCTTAGCCAGGGGGCTGGATGCCCACCACTACTACCACCCTGAGCCAGGGGGCTGGATGCCTACCACTACTACCACCCTCACCCAGGGGGCTGGATGCCTACCACCACCCCTACCCAGGGGGCTGGATGCCTACCACTACTACCACCCTTAGCAGGGGGGCTGGATGCCTACCACTACTACCACCCTGAGCCAGGGGGGCTGGATGCCTACCACTACTACCACCCTGAGCCAGGGGGGGCTGGATGCCTACCACAACTACCACCCTGAGCCAGGGGGCTGGATGCCTACCACTACTACCACCCCCCACTCATAGGATGGACAATGCATGACACAACCAGCACACCACAACCTAGGGAATGCAAGAAAAAGACATCCCCCAACACCATGACAAGCGTGTGTAGACTGTGTCAAATGCCTACAACACCGAACATGACTTTGAACATACAATGTGACCCCCTAGCACATGTGCCACACATATATGTGTGTGGCACCCACAATGCAAGCAGGCCATGACCATTGTGGCAATGGGGTCCAAACCCCCATCATCACAGTGACCAAAAGGTAAGTGTGGGGTCCATAGCTGAAGCACATTTTGAACAGTGTGGCAATGGGGTCCAAACCCCCATCATCACAGTGAGCAAAATGTAAGTGTGGGGTCCATAGCTGAAGCACATTTTGAACATTGTGGCAATGGGGTCTAAACCCCCATCATCACAGTGACCAAAAGGTAAGTGTTGACAAAGAAAGAGCTGCAACTGCCAAACTGCATGGATGATTCCTGGTCACAGAACAAAAAACACATCAGTGGCAAAGTAGTGTATGTGTCCCATTGCAACATAAATTGGGTGAGCCAAATACTGCAGTGCAAATAAGACATACCTTTGGCCATGTGCAGACAAACAACACCCATGGGGGCTGACACTGTCAACATTCATCAATGACACAATGACAGAAGTGACCATCAGAATGCAGACCCACATATTTGCACCAATGGGCACACAAATGCAGATACCCTGTGGAGACTGCAGATGTGAGGTGAACAGATACCATACCATGGCAGCAATGGGACACACAAACCATGATCATTGTGCTGACCGATGACCTAGGAGTCCCAGGGACAGCAGGGGAAACCCACCAAACTACATACAGCCAATGGCACACCCAAGATATGCCAATGCAGTGGTGCAGATGCACAAACACAAACAGGCAGACCCACACTACACATCATACACAACAGGTGAGGGGGGTGCCAGTGTCCCCAGGCAACCACACAACACATGAGGAGACCTGAATACCAATCATACAGATGTGCATACAGTGCCACACAAAGGTAACTCATGGATCCAAATCCCCTATGTGGGCAAGCAGGCATTGTCAGATGAGAGGGAGCACAAATCACACATGTCACACAGGCACGTAGGAACAGCAACTGACACAGCAAGACACAGACACACCACAGCACCACCCCCAGGGACCCCACAATGTGGTGACCCTGGGCTGCATTACAATCCCACTGTGATGACAAAGCTAAATGTGGTTCACACTGTGAACCACAGTCATGTGTCCTGAGCAACAAACTACCATCACACCTACACAAGCACAAATCAATCAGCATGGCCAGTAAGCCAAGGCCAACATGGAGGCAGGGGCCTAGCCGGGCAACAACTCTCATCTGCACACACTCAACACCACACCCCTCGACCTCCGACAATGTGCAGCAGTGAAGTACACATGCACTGGTGACATTGCACATGCACCCATGACTATTCCAGGGTGGTGGGTGGGAACCAAGGTGCAGAAACACATCACACATGGCCGCTCAACAAGACTCCTGAATGTCTGACACACTGCACACTACGCTGTACATGGACATGACGGCAATACCACACCAACCAATGGGATCCCAGCCACAGTCACACACCAATGAAGAAGCCAAGGTCACCCATAAAGAACACACATAGACAACAACTAACATTGCAGCCCGGACCCTGAGGAGTGCCAGCAGTCACACACACAACGTGTCACAATCACTGAAAGATAACACAAACTGGAAATCACATGACAGGGGCAAACAACAAGTGCCAAGGGGAAACCTGACTGTGACCCATCTGCGTCTGCACACAAACTCAGCCCTGACAGCAAACACACCTATGGGTGACACCCTGATGACCAGTAATGTGCCATGCACCCACATCACAGAACCCAGGGAGAAGACTTTGGGGGAACATAGGTCAACTCAGCAAGCATCACAAACAGGTACAACACTAGGGATCACAGCAGGCACAGCTAAACGGAAGTGAACACACAGACATGCACATACAACACACACCTTGGGCGCAGGCAATGTCACAGGTGTACACACTGCCATGAGGGGACTCCACTCCTGTGTGAGGAAAGCTGTGCCATATGTTGCCTCAGTAGGGCCCCATCATGTCAGCTGAGCACTTGGTCACACAATCAACAATTAGCACCAAATGAGGGCTCCCGTCACATCAGCCTGGTCATGGAAGTGCCAATGGAATCATCAGCACAGATCCAACACACTTGTATAGCAATGTTGCACTGACTACACGGATGAGTCCTTCCCCATTGATGCCCAAACCTGCATGTCCAGTGGAGATGGCCACACGGTCAGGGAAGTAGACGAATTGAACAATGGCAGGCACAACAGATGTGCAGGGGTGGAAGCCACAGATGTGAAATAGCTAATCTAAGTAGGAAATCCCATTGCCAAATACTGAACACATGACACCCTCAGATGCTGCTATGGATGACATGGATACACCACAGGATAGGACACATTCCCCCTGGACCACATGGGTTCCTGCACAGTAACACTTCATTATCATGAGACCAAATATCACCATCACTGCAGCAAGGGCATGGTTAGCATCATCAACAACATGTACATCAGAAGCATAAGCAATAGAGAACAGAAAGTTGCTTTATTCAGCACATGTGTGGAATGAAAACAAAGTCCAGAAAAAACACAAAGGCCAATGGCCAGTCCATTTTCAAAGTCCAAACTTGGTGACAGTGGCAGATGTCACCCTACGCATGCCTGCACAAAACCAGGGACAATCCACTAGGAGGGGCAACCAGGGGGGAAGGCCAGGCACCGCAGGGACAGGATCAGGGCTCACCAGGAGGAAGCAGGGAAGGGGTGGTGGGTGCTGGAGAGCCACTGACAACTGCAGTGGAGGTGTCTGACATGGTGTGTGCCGGCACAACTGGGGGCATGACTCAGATGTTGTGGGTGCCGGCACGACTGCAGTGGACCCTGCAGATGGAGTGGACAGGTCCGCCACTGCAGTGCCCAAGTCAGACAGGGTGGTAGTGGACTCCACTGCAGTGCCTACCACCAGGGGAGGAGAATGGGGAACAGGCAAGGTGGGCTGGACAGAGGGGAGGACACCCTCACCACATCAGTGGCACAGACAAGCGTAGCGGGGGTTTGGTGCCGGGAGAGCAAGTGCCAGGGGGAGAAGGCCGGATCCTCTTGGGGATGGTATATCTGTGGGTGGGGGAACCTGGGGCAGGGTGTGGTGAGGGCACCTGTGGAGTGGGGGCCTGAGGGATGGAGGAAGGAGACCTGGTGCCTGAGCTGCAGGGCGGGGTCTTGCTCTTACGACTCCGGGGGGACTTGCGGGTGGGGGCCTCAGTCTGTCTGCGCCTGGGGGAGGGTGTCCGGGGGCGAGGGGCACTCTGCTCCGTGTGGGTGGGCTTCCTCTTCCCCCTGGATGCTGGAGCAGCTGGATCGGAGGGGAAGAGGCCGAGGTCACTGAGGAAGAGGCGCTGGGTCTTTGGGGTTGCAGGTGAGGCAAGGGAGGGTGTTTTGGAGGGAGAGGCAACTGAGGACTGTGCAGTGCTCGTGGATGCGTGTGTGTGTTCCAGGGCCCCATCCCCTGTGAGTCTGGTTTCAGTCCCCTGACTGTGCGTGCGTGTGTGTTTTGTTTGTGGCGTGTGTGTCTGTGTGCTGGATGTGTGTGTGCTGGTGTGTGCCTGTGCCGGTGTGTGTGTGCTTGGGACGGGTAAGGTGCTGGGGAGTGTGGATGGAGCAGAGGCAGGAGGGGTGAGGGACTGTCTGAGGAGGGACACTGCTGCCGTCAGGGAGGAGTCCATGGACCTATTGCCCCTCTGTAGGTCAGACATGCCCGATGAGATGCCCTCCATGAACGACACCAGCTGAGTCAACAGAGCGGTGTGCGCATGGAGGACACTCAGCATGGCTGTCTGCCCTACATGGAGCTGGCGAAGGAGGTACACAGACTCCTCACTCAGGGCAGCAGGGGACACAGGGGCAGGGGTGCGGTGCCTGGCCCAAAGGAGACACGCTCCCGAACATGGGAGCCTCCACGGACCTGGGGAATGGGAGCCGATGGGAGGGCGGTGGTGGTGCTGGTGGTGGCGGGGACAGCAACACTAGCTGGGGTGTGGTGGCTGCTGACACCCGCCTCCATAAGGGAGTCATCCTCCGAGTTGCTCTGGTCCTCAGCTGAGGTGGATGGTGCTGAGGACTCCTCGGTGTGGCTCCCCTCGCCCTCCGTGCCACTGGGTCCCTCCGACCACTCCTCGGCTGCTGACCCAGTCTGGCTCTCCGGCTCCTCCTGGTCCGTGGAGCTGTCCCCTTCCGTGGCCGTGGATGTATCTGCAAACAATGGGGAAACAGACAGACATCAGTCACCTGCACCAAACGCACACACCACTGTGAGCACAGCACATTACAGAGCAAGCCCTGGCATCATTAGTTGTACATTGCTAAAAGTGCCCTAACTGAACAGGAGCAGCCAATTGTCAGTCTGATGCCAACCATGGCACTCACATCCCACATGGCCTTGCACCCATCTGTCTGGTGTCTGTTGGATTGCAACACCCCAGTGTGGACACATGCACCAACTACACAGTAGTTGGACAGTGCAGAGGACACGGTGTAGCATGTGGACATGCACACATCACAGCTCTTGCCACTGAGTCAGTACAGGTTTCCGGATGAAAGGGATGCCCAGAGTCAAATAGGAAATGCATGTGATGCATACCAGCGACAGACACCATGATGCACCCATGTCCTGATAGCCATCGCCACAATGGTGTGCATGTAGCACATGTCACTCCCCTGCAAGATCACCAATAAGTAGACACATGCCATGGCGGAGGCATGACTGCTAAGTCATACATCACTGTCTCAGTGATGTATGACTTGGCAGCCAGACAACAACACTCTGCACTGTGTCACAATAGTAGGTCATGGGGAATGCAACTCCTGGAGCTGCACAAGTGCACATGTACATCCCCCACAACACATCATCTTAACCCTCATCTGTCCAGGTCATACCTATTGGACATATGGGAGACCTGTGACACTACCCTCTGAACCTGAGCCCCTCACAATCTGCTGTGAATGGGGAACAGCTGCCTGAACTTCACATTCGCATACCCCAGTCTGCACGGGCAGCTGATCAAACACCTATGTGACACACAAGTATCGTCTCCTATGGTCACATCTCCAGTGGCATGCTGAGCCCCTACCAAGAAACACCCCAGCAGTCCTGGCAACTAATCCACAGCACACTGACACAGAGGCAGACACCTGAGGGGTCAAATCACTGCGCACAATGTGTCAGCTGATACACGGGAGTGGGAGTACAGAGTGCATTGCATGGCCTGGAGTAGGCATGACTGTCCTGCCCCACATGAATGAGGGATGAGCCCTGGACAGTGGATAGCTGGCTATGTATGTGTGACACACGTAATCTGCACACTCCTGGGGCCCAAACATTGTTCCCACCCGCTGCATGGGCGTGTGCCACATACCCCAGGCACATGTGGTGGCTCAGCTCAGCAAGTGGACCGCATATCAAAGCAACACGCAGATTACATGTCCGAACACAGGCGTTGTGTGAACAATGGACCCACCCATAATGCCCACAACAGAGTTAGGGAAACAGATGCTGTCCCCCACCTTTGTGAAGCAAACTGCAAGGACACAGTCCCAAGTGACACAATTCCCTGAATGTAAGGGCCACACCTGGGTATCAGATGAGGAGTGGGCAGTGCACAATAGAGGGACATGGCTCCTGGACAACATGACTGCTGCACTGTGGCAGTTGAACCAGGCCAGAGGAGGGCACAAAGCATGTAATACAGAGTTCACAGTGCAGTCTTTGACTCACCCCCTCCTTGCTGCTGTCTGGCCTTCAGCTGCCCATCCAGGTCTGGAAACACCACCGCCAGGATCTGGAGCATGTGGGGGTCAGGGTCCGTGTTCCGCCCCTCCTGCGAGGAGGCGACAGCTTCAGCTGGTCCCGTGCAATCCTCCGGGTCCAGCCCCGAAGGTCCTGCCACCTCTTCTGGCAGTTGCGGATCCGGCGCTTGTAGACCCCCACGGACCGGACAGCCCGGACGATGTCCTTCCAGATCTCCTGCTTCCGATGGGCATTAACCTCTCAGGATGACAAAGTGAAAAGGCCATTACTACACATGCAACATATCCGTGCATGACACAGTTGTATATACATGTCTCAATCACAGGGGCACATGATGTACACAGGCAGTGCAAAGCTGCCCATGGACAGTTTGCCAGACGTCACTACATGGTATCATTGCATGGGAAGTAAAACCTTGTTCAAATGCACTGTCACTGCACCATACCTGTCCAGTGCATGTCACTACACACTATGGGGGTGACAACTACTCAGTGAGCCTGCTAGCCAGTGGCGTGCAGACTTTCAGCCTTGCTAGTCAGACAATATGCACATTCAGAAAGGCAGTGCACAGAACACTCACCTGCTCCCCTGGTGTCCCATACAGCTTGCTGTACTGTGGAAGTAGGCTGTCCAGCAGGGCCTGGTTCTCCTCAAGGCTGAAGGCTGGGGCTCTCTCCACAGTACGTGCCATTGCAGGGTCCAGAGGGGCAGAGACAGCAGCAGTGCAGTGGCAGATGTCGTCCTGGAGCATGTAGTGCAGGCAAGTGAGCTCTCAGGGGAACAGCCAGTAATATATATGTGCTGGAGAGGCAGATACTGTCCCTTGTGTCCAAAGTGATAGGTCCAAGTCGTTTGCATCTTCTGAATCTGGCCAATCCATGGAATAGCAGCACCAATACACGCCCACAGCATCCTTCAACTCTTCAACTTCATGACATACATGATTTTGCAACATTGTTGTGGGTGACCAACTGAATTTCCAGCAACCGACTCGTTCGAAATTCGAAAACGCGTCCATTGCCAGGCAAGGCCATTGTCAATGGGTGCGCACCGATCGGTCCAATGCGGTACAACGCGTACATGGGGTACAACGCGTACCCGCACACATTGAATGCAATGGGCCGGCCGGGGGCACCGATCGGTCCATTGCAGTACAACGCGTACAGGGGTACAACGCGTACACGCACACATTGAATGCAATGGGCCGGCCGGGGCACCGATCGGTCCATTGCAGTACAACGCCGTACAGGGGTACAACGCGTACCCGCACACATTGAATGCAATGGGCCGGCCGGGGCACCGATCGGTCCATTGCTGATCAACGCGTACAGGGGTACAACGCGTACCCGCACACATTGAATGCAATGGGCCGGCCGGGGCACCAATCGGTCCATTGCGGTACAACACGTACAGAGGTACAACGCGTACCCGCACACATTGAATGCAATGGGCCGGCCGGGGCACCGATCGGTCCATTGCTGATCAACGCGTACAGGGGTACAACGCGTACCCGCACACATTGAATGCAATGGCCCGGCCGGGGCACCGATCGGTCCATTGCTGATCAACGCGTACAGGGGTACAACGCGTACCCGCACACATTGAATGCAATGGGCCGGCCGGGGGCACCGATCGGTCCATTGCTGATCAACGCGTACAGGGGTACAACGCGTACCTGCACACATTGAATGCAATGGGCCGGCCGGGGGCACCGATCGGTCCATTGCAGTACAACGCGTACAGGGGTACAACACGTACCCGCACACATTGAATGCAATGGGCCGGCCGGGGCACCGATCGGTCCATTGCTGATCAACGCGTACAGGGTACAACGCGTACCCGCACACATTGAATGCAATGGGCCAGCCGGGGCACCGATCGGTCCATTGCAGTACAACGCCGCACAGGGGTACAACGCATACCCGCACACATTGAATGCAATGGGCCGGCCGGGGCACCGATCGGTCCATTGCAGTACAACGCTGTACAGGGGTACAATGTGTAACCGCACACATTGAATGCAATGGGCCGGCCGGGGCACCGATCGGTCCATTGCTGATCAACGCGTATAGGGGTACAACGCTGTACCCGCACACATTGAATGCAATGGGCCGGCCGGGGGCACCGATCGGTCCATTGCAGTACAACGCGCATCAGGGGTACAACGCGTACCCGCACACATTGAATGCAAAGGGCCGGCCGGGGGCACCGATCGGTCCATTGCTGTTCAACGCATCACTGTACAAGTGACTGGCATATGTCACCATGCCTGTCTCAGATGGACATATGCCAGCCACAGATAGCTCCCAGGGAGTGAGGGGCACACCTACAACACGACAGCCTGTCCAAACTTTATCATAAGGCATGTAAGGCTGCATTTCCTATTGTGTGTATGTTGGTGTACATGTTGTCCTGTGGGTGTCACCTGTGGGCAGCCACCCCCAGGCTGTGCACGTGTTCATGGGGACAGGATCCTGGGTGTTACGTGTACATGACAACTGTGATGTGCAACTGTTCATATCTGTGCATGTGCCATGGTCACATTTCACGGTGGTGTATGTGTATGTCATGTCACATACCCCGTGAGTCCCATGTGGGACGGTATGTTTGAGCCAGGGTGTCCCAGTGGCACAATAGTGATGGTCCTCCACAGTCTGTGTGCATGTAGTGTTTACAATGTCTCTGATTTCATGTGCACAATGGGAGACAGTCTCCACATCCACGTTATGTGTGCATGGACTTTGATGTTGTGCGTGTGTGTGTCACAGATGTCCATGTCTGTCCTGCCGTGGCAAGTGGGACCACTACCTGTGGGGGTCATGGTTGTTTAGCTGTGGTGTATACATGATACTCCATGTAATGCCAGTGTCCATGTGGCAATACAGGGTCCCTGGGAATGTACCTGTCGTTGAGCTGTGGTGCCTGGGGCACATCTGTCCTCACATGTCACTGTGGGGGGTGATTGTGACACGGCAGCAGGAGATGGGAACTGTGACACGGCCTCATGATATCCAATGGGCCAACCTGGGACTAATTGATGCCACTTGTTGGACCGTGTTGACAGATGTTGGCCATGTATGTACCATACATGTCCTTACGGAACTGCACACTTCATGTAGTTGTGCCTCATAATGATGTATGTTGGGATATTGAGTGTGTTCAATGCCGCATATGTGGGGTGACTGACAATCTTGCTTACTTCTCCTCTGCACTGCAGGGCTCCTGCTGTCCATCGACCATTCCCAGACCTGGCAACGATGGTGGAACGGGACAGCATCCGACAGTACCGCTTCACCAGGCAGCTGATTGAGGATTTGGCAGTGCAGTTGTCCCCACATTTGCAGCCTGGCCGGCCGTATCCTACAGCGCTGACCCCCAAGGTGAAGGTGATGGCAGCCCTACACTTCTTTGCCACCGGTACCTTCCAACATACTGTGGCGACTGCTGGTGGGATGTCACAGACCATGTTGAGCCATGTGCTCCGCGATGTTTTGGCGGCAATGTTGCTATTCCTGAACCGGTACATCTATTTCCCTAGACTGGGACGACTCCCTGACGTGAAGAGTGACTTTTATGCCCTGGGGAGGATGCCACATGTCATTGGCTCCATTGATGGGACACATGTGGCTTTGGTACCACCACAGGCCCAGGAGCAGGCCTACAGGAACCGCAAGCACTACCACTCGGTCAATGCACTGGTGGTGTGTCTTGCAGACATGACCATCACACACGTGTGTGCCCGTTTCCCTGGTTCAGCACACAATGCCTTTGTGATGAGGAGTAGTCGCATCCCCAGGATGATGGCACAGATGCAGAACCAGCGTGCCTGGCTTGTCGGTGTGTACTGACTTTGTGCCATTGTGTGTGATCTGATCTGTAGTATTCCGCCCACTTTTCCAAGTCAGCTAATGTGCACTTGTCTGTCCGTAGGTGACTCGGGATACCCCAACATGCCGTGGTTGCTGACACCCCTCAGGAACCCTGTGACACCAGCCCAGATGCGCTACAATGAGGCACATGGTCGGACCAGGAGAGTGATTGAGCGGACATTTGGTCTCCTGAAGAGCCGCTTCCGCTGCCTGGACAAGACCGGAGGGTCCCTCCCATATGCCCCTGCGAAAGTGTGCAAGATTATCATCGTCTGCTGCATGCTCCACAACCTGGCAGTGCGGAAGGAGTTGCCTCTCATCCAGGATGACAATGACCAACATCCGCCACCTGTGGAGGATCCTGGCCTGGACCACGATGCCAGTGACGATGATGATGATGATGATGAGGGTGATGTCCGCACACAGCTCATCACCAACTTCTTTAGCTGAATGTGAGTATCCTGAGGTGTCATGTCAATGATGTGAGTTGGCATGATATGTGTAGGTGGTGCTCTGGTGCTGTTGGAGTGTGTCCATGGGCTACTTGACTGGATGTGTGTTGCGATGTGTGCTTACAGGTGGGCTGTACTCCCCAACAGTGTTGACATGCTAACTTGGTTCTGGGTGGGTATCTTGTAACATGTATTGTGCATGAGTTTTGCTGTTCTGTCCTGTACTCCATTGCTTTTGACTGTGTGTCATTTCTGTCCTTCACAGGGTACTTTCAGATTCGTTTGGTCAACTGTGTCCACCGACGACGTGATTGCACTTCCAGGGTGGTAGCTGTTGTGTCCCTACAGGTGATGTGCGCCACACCCATGGACTTCCTTCCGTCTACAGTTGTTGACTGTGTGCCCGCTGCCAGGTGGGATTACCTTGCATCTGTAGTGGTTACGACATGTTGCAACTGTGTAATAAACCTGTGCTTCACTTTGTGATGTGCGTTGTCTGTGGTCACACATTTGACTGCCATTTGCTTACTGCACCTGTGGGCTACTTGACTACAACTGGGAATGGGTGTGGTGTCTGTGCATTGCACCGTCTTCCCTGGCAACATCAGTGTAGGCAATGAGTCAGATGGCCTAGGTGTGTATGTGTTGTGTAGCCCTGGTGGTGTGTCTCCCTCATATGTGTCACGTTGCCTTTACTCACATGCCTGTGTTGTACTTGCTGTTGCAGTTCACATACACAGTGTAATTTTGCAGTTCATCATCCCCATAACAGCACCCACGTTGGAATCACAACAGAGGCAAGTATGGTGTATTAGTGTGTTTATTGTGATACATTTGTGTGAATAGTGCATAGGATGGGTAGTGCTGTACATAAATCTTGCAATCAGAAGTTCCTAGGTGAATTGAAAGTCCTGGTAGACAGAATCCCCAGTATCGGGGCCACAGTTGTCTGAGACATTGGTCCAACTTGTACTCCCCATGCAATGTGTGGGAGTAGTGTTGCCGTCAACAGGGTGAACAGTCTGTGCACAAAGGTGAACATCCAGAACAGGTTCAGGCTTCCTTGGAGTTGCGTTCCCCTGCTGACATGTGCAGTGCGTGCAGTGGCACGCACAGATGACCCTGGTCCACCTTGGAGGTTGGTGGTGGTGGTGGTGTCCATGGCCCCAGGTTGGTCCAGGGTCCCTGTGCTGGTGTTGCTCCTTGTTCTGTCCATGTCGGCAGGGATGGTATTTGTGTTGACAGTCGTTGGAGGGGTGGGTGCAGGGGGTGCAGCTGGTGGTCCTGCTGGTGCTGCAGCTGGTCGTCCTGCTGGTGCTGCATGTAGACTTGCACCGGATGTGCCAGGTTGGTCTTCTTCGTCCGAGGAGGGCAGAGGCTGTACGACACCAGTGAGCTCCGCATCCTCTTGAGCCTGGGACTGGGACTCCTCAGCGTCTGCTGCTGTGTCCCCATCATCACCTGTTTTTGGGAGACACACACAATGTATGTTATGTTTCTGCAGGCATCAATGGTTGACACACCTGACAGTTGTGACTGTGCCTCTGGGTGCGGGCCTGTACATTGCATTGTCCTAAGTCGTCACAGTCAGGGGTTGATATTGGTGTGGCACATTGTCCTGCATTATTTGGGCATTTCTATGTATTTGTTGGGGTGTGAACATGGTCTGCATTGGTTGTGTTTGGTTGACAGCCGGCCCTCCTTCCCACCCACCCAGCCAGTCAGTTATCCCACCATGGACTGTGCTTGCATTGCAGGGAGTGGAAGTTGTCTCTCAGGATGTCAGTCAGTGGTGTCCAGCAGGGCCTTGTGCTCCCCACAGCAGTAGCCAGTGTCAGCCATCTTGTGAGTCCTTCTCCACTCCCTGTGATGTGAGCATGGTTCAGGGTGGTGTTGATGGGCCAGTTGTGAGGCTGAGCAATATCTGTGCCTACTACTCCCATCATGCTATTGCCTCCACCCCCTTCCCAGCATGCCCATGCTTCCTTCCTTTGACTCTGCTTCCCTGTGGGGTGGGCTGGCTGTGCTGACAGGATGGCTGGGAGTGTTGTCCTGGCAGTTGTTTGACTAAAAGTCCCAAGAGTGTCCCTGTGCTTCACACAACATAACCCAGGGTGGTGGTTCTTTGTGGGATCTTGAGTTAGGATGGGAGGCATTGCATTCTACCAGGTGGGTTCTGTGGAGTTTGTGTTGAAGGGGTGTGTGAGGGGAGGTGCTTGTGACTATGGTCAGTGCTGCAAGTCCTCCTTCCCACCCAGCCAGCCAGATATCCCACCATGGAACGTGCTTGCATTGCAGGGAGTGGAAGTTGTCTCTCAGGATGTCAGTCAGTGGTGTCCTGCTGTTTGTTGGTGCACAGTTGCCAGCAGGGCCTTGTGCTCCCACAGCAGTAGCCAGTGTCAGCCATCTTGTGAGTCCTTCTCCACTCCCTGTGATGTGAGCATGGTTCAGGGTGGTGTTGATGGGCCAGTTGTGAGGGTGACCAATATCTGTGACTGCCACTCCCATCATGCTATTGCCTCCACCCCACTTCCCAGCATTCCCATACTTACTTGCTTTTGTGGGGAGTTCAGTATGTGTGGGTGTGTGAGCAATGGCAAGATGGCTGAAAGTGGTGTCCTGCTGTTGGTTGGTGTGCAGTTCCCAGCAAGCCCTTGTGCTCCCCACGACACAGCAACAGTGTCAGACATCTTTGATGGGCCTTTCCACTCTCTGTGGGATGTGCATGCGTGAGTGTGAGCTTGCTGGGCCATGTGGTGGGGGATGTAGAGCTGTGACTACGACTCCCATCATGCTATTGCCTCCACCCCCCTTCCCAGCATGCCCTTGCTTCCTTCCTTTTGACTCTGCTTCCCTGTGGGGTGGGCTGGCTGGGCTGACAGGATGGCTGGGAGTGTTGTCCTGGCAGTTGTTTGGCTAAAAGTCCCAAGAGTGTCCCTGTGCTTCACACAACATAACCCAGAGTGGTGGTTCTTTGTGAGATCTTGAGTTAGGATGGGAGGCATTGCATTCTACCAGGTGGGTTCTGTGGAGTTTGTGTTGAGGGGGGGTGTGAGGGGAGGTGCTTGTGACTATGGTCAGTGCTGCAAGTCCTCCTTCCCACCCAGCCAGCCAGATATCCCACCATGGAATGTGCTTGCATTGCAGGGAGTGGAAGTTGTCTCTCAGGATGTCAGTCAGTGGTGTCCTGCTGTTTGTTGGTGCACAGTTGCCAGCAGGGCCTTGTGCTCCCCACAGCAGTAGCCAGTGTCAGCCATCTTGTGAGTCCTTCTCCACTCCCTGTGATGTGAGCATGGTTCAGGGTGGTGTTGATGGGCCAGTTGTGAGGGTGACCAATATCTGTGACTGCCACTCCCATCATGCTATTGCCTCCACCCCACTTCCCAGCATTCCCTTACTTACTTGCTTTTGTGGGGAGTTCAGTATGTGTGGGTGTGTGAGCAATGGCAAGATGGCTGAAAGTGGTGTCCTGCTGTTGGTTGGTGTGCAGTTCCCAGCATGCCCTTGTGCTCCCCACGACACAGCAACAGTGTCAGACATCTTTGATGGGCCTTTCCACTCTCTGTGGGATGTGCATGCGTGAGTGTGAGCTTGCTGGGCCATGTGGTGGGGGATGTAGAGCTGTGACTACGACTCCCATCATGCTATTGCCTCCACCCCCTTCCCAGCATGCCCTTGCTTCCTTCCTTTTGACTCTGCTTCCCTGTGGGGTGGGCTGGCTGGGCTGACAGGATGGCTGGGAGTGTTGTCCTGGCAGTTGTTTGGCTAAAAGTCCCAAGAGTGTCCCTGTGCTTCACACAACATAACCCAGAGTGGTGGTTCTTTGTGAGATCTTGAGTTAGGATGGGAGGCATTGCATTCTACCAGGTGGGTTCTGTGGAGTTTGTGTTGAGGGGGGGTGTGAGGGGAGGTGCTTGTGACTATGGTCAGTGCTGCAAGTCCTCCTTCCCACCCAGCCAGCCAGATATCCCACCATGGAACGTGCTTGCATTGCAGGGAGTGGAAGTTGTCTCTCAGGATGTCAGTCAGTGGTGTCCTACTGTTTGTTGGTGCACAGTTGCCAGCAGGGCCTTGTGCTCCCCACAGCAGTAGCCAGTGTCAGCCATCTTGTGAGTCCTTCTCCACTCCCTGTGATGTGAGCATGGTTCAGGGTGGTGTTGATGGGCCAGTTGTGAGGGTGACCAATATCTGTGACTGCCACTCCCATCATGCTATTGCCTCCACCCCACTTCCCAGCATTCCCATACTTACTTGCTTTTGTGGGGAGTTAAGTATGTGTGGGTGTGTGAGCAATGGCAAGATGGCTGACAGTGGTGTCCTGCTGTTGGTTGGTGTGCAGTTCCCAGCATGCCCTTGTGCACCCCACGACACAGCAACAGTGTCAGACATCTTTGATGGGCCTTTCCACTCTCTGTGGGATGTGAATGCGTGAGTGTGAGCTTGCTGGGCCATGTGGTGGGGGATGTAGAGCTGTGACTATGACTCCCATCATGCTATTGCCTCCACCCCCCTTCCCAGCATGCCCATGCTTCCTTCCTTTTGACTCTGCTTCCCTGTGGGGTGGGCTGGCTGTGCTGACAGGATGGCTGGGAGTGTTGTCCTGGCAGTTGTTTGGCTAAAAGTCCCAAGAGTGTCCTTGTGCTTCACACAACATAACCCAGGGTGGTGGTTCTTTGTGGGATATTGAGTTAGGATGGGAGGCATTGCATTCTACCAGGTGGGTTCTGTGGAGTTTGTGTTGAGGGGGTGTGTGAGGGGAGGTGCTTGTGACTATGGTCAGTGCTGCAAGTCCTCCTTCCCACCCAGCCAGCCAGATATCCACCATGGAACGTGCTTGCATTGCAGGGAGTGGAAGTTGTCTCTCAGGATGTCAGTCAGTGGTGTCCTGCTGTTTGTTGGTGCACAGTTCCCAGCAGGGCCTTGTGCTCCCCACAGCAGTTGCCAGTGTCAGCCATCTTGTGAGTCCTTCTCCACTCCCTGTGATGTGCGCATGGTTCATGGTGGTTTGATGGGACAGTTGTGGGGGGGCAATATGTGTGACTGCGACTCCCATGATGCTATTGGCTACACTGACTTGGCCAGCATACACAGAATTCCTTCCTTTGAGTGGTCTTCACTGTGTGTTGGTGTTGTTGTGGTGGCTACATGTCTGGATGTGTTTGTTAGTTCTATTTGTGCCACTGCCTAGCTGTAGTTGTAGTTGTGTTTGTACATGTGATGGCACGGTTGGATGTAACTTTTTTGATGGCATGTGTTGTGTTTATCTGACTGACATACACATTTTGGGATGATTCTGTTCAGGTTGCTGTGTAATTGCTATGAGTGCATGGTTTGACTCTCCCCTTGACAGTGATGTGTGTGTGTTTTGTGGCAGAATATTGTGTACATTTGTTGTGTACTCACCAGGCTCTGGGATGTTCTCTAGTCCATATACGCTCACTGGCGGAAGGATGGCCCGCACCTTCTCCTCCCAGGGCCTGAGGTATACTGGCTTGGCAGGAGGGCCACTGCCGGTGTATTGGCTGATGAGGTAGTCTTTCTTGAGCAGCTCCCGGACCCTCCTGCGCACGTCATACCACCTGTTCTGGATGTCGGTCTTTGTGCGCAGACATGGTGATTGTGCGTTCACCCTGTTGATGATCCTCTCCCACATCTTGGTTTTCTGGGAGATGGGGGTCTGTTGGACCAGTGCGCCAAACAGCTGTCGCTCTACCCTGAGGATCTCGTCTACCAGGACTTCCAATTCACAATCTAGGAACTTGTGATTCTTCTTGGGGGGCATGGTGATGGGTGGTGATGGTGAGTGATGTGTGTGTTGGTGTGCAGGTGAGGGTGTGTGAGTGTGTGTTTTGCTGGGTGTATGTGAGGTAGGTATTTGTTGGTGTGCTGATGGTGTGTGGCTTGTGTGAGGGATGAGCTGTGGGTGTGTGGTTGCTGTCTCTTGGGTGCTGGCAGTGGAATGGCATTTGCAAAGGATCATGGTTGTGATTTGTGTCCTTTATATGGGTGTAGTTGTGGGTGTGTCTTTGTTCTCTGTCCCCACCCCCAGTATTTATTGGCTTTGTAATTGCTTGTTTGGCCTTTTTTTGTGTGATTTTTCCTTTGTACTGTCTGTGCATGTTGGAAACGTTCTTGTGACCGAGTCGGACCCTGCATTTGTCTCGTACGGTGTTCTCCGTTTCGTTCACGCTGTGTTTGTGCAGTTTTCTATGCTGCGTACGCGTCGGTCGCGGTGTTTTGTGTTGCTTCGGCTCGGTTTTGTATGTGTGTCGGTCGTACGGCTTGTCCTCCGTCAGACTCGGTCGTGGTTTTCGCGCCTTGCATCGTACTTTGCGGTTTGGAGTTCGCGTGTACGTTTCGGTCGGATTTGTTCCGGGTGCGTGTCGGTCGGTTCGATTCGCGTGTTTTTCCGGCCGGATTGCTGTTTTCCGTGCGGCTCGGTCGTTCGGCTTGGGTTCGGTACGTGTCGGTCGGATTTTGCACGCCTTGCATCGTACTTGGCGTGTCGGGCGCCACAGGTACGTGTCGGTCTGTATAATTTCCGGCTCCGAGTCGGTCGGTGCTTTTTCTGGCCCGAATCGGAATCGACCCCCTAGTGTTTCTGTTTTACTTACTTCAATGCGCATTTGTTGGATTGTTGTTTCAATAATATATTTTAAATGTTACATTAATTAAAAAACAATTTAATGTATGTTGCAATATATATATTTTCTTGAAATAACCTTTGTTTTAAAAAAAATGTGTTTAGGTTTGATAGTAAATGTCTGATGAATATATGGGTATATGTTAGAACTGTCAGCCGTAGGGTGGTCTTCCCCAAAACATTTTGCCTGTTTCCCTCCATTTTTGCTGAAATTTGTTTTTATTGGTCTTAGGCCTTGGCGGTGAACTTTGCTCCGTTCGCGGAGTTTGCTGAGTTTTCTGCACTCCGCGGAGCTCGCGGAGTGCAGAAAACTCCGCTTCGCGATGTGCAGCGGAGTTTTTTCCCCGCTCGCGATCGCGAACGGTAAGTTCGCGAGCGCGAGCTGCGCTCGGGTAGAATTTATACCCGAGCGGCAGGAATATCAGCACAAACTGCAGTTCGCACTGCACTCCGCCACTCGAGGAACTTCGAGGAGTTTTTTTGTAACTTCGCGGAGTTCCGCGTAGCAAAACTCCGAGACCTACGCCCAGGCCTGCTTAGGACTTAGACTGCATGCAGTTTTAAACTTGCCAATATAACTAACATCCCAAGCCTTGAACTCCCCTTTTATTAAATATAATTCACCCCTAAGGTAAACCCAAGGTAGCACATAGGTCAGGGTGAAATGTAATTTAACTTTTAAGATTTACATGTCCTGGTAGTTTTTCACTATTGTGAAGCCTACTTATCCCATACAATAACTTTGGGTTGCCTTATCACATTTAGTAGGTGCTAACATTTGACTGGGGACAGTTAAGCAAATTATGTTTGGTATCTATAAAATTGCAATTAAAAGTCCTCTTTATTGGTAAAGCCAGTTTTTAAATTACAATTTTGAAAATGCCCCTTTTTAGAAAGTTGGCTTTTTTATGCCCTTAGCCATTCGGTGCCCGCAGCTTTGCCTAGGTCACATGACTGGGTATAACTGGCAGTTACACTTTGTGAATTCCTCCCAGAGAGTAACAGAAAAAAGGGATTAGGTGTGCCAGATTGGGCTAGCTGCAGGCAGGATGGGGGGCAGAGCAGGGCACAGCCCCACTTGCAACTGAATAGACTGTGTTCTGCCTTCACACAAAGGGCTTGTCACCCCCAACATTATCTGTGCAGTCAGGCTGGAGCCAGGGCAGGGGAGTTAGGAAATTCCAAGCACTTCTAAGAGAAATCTCTAGAAACTTCTCCCAACTTAAAAGAAGGCACCAGGCATAAAAATAGGGCCTTCAAACCCACTCTTCAATTCACTTTCTGGATCTGTGGAAGGTCTCTCAGAGGACTGCTTTACTGTCTGGAGCCTGCCTTGAATCCTCAGAGACCAGCCCTGCTGTTTGAGCCCTGCTTCTTCACCTGAACCCATGACTACCAGGGTGACTTCAAGGACTAGTTTGCTGGCCTCCTGTTCAGAGCCACAAGGACATAACAGGCTCCCACCATCTTGAAACTGCACCTGGACCCAGTCCAAGTGAGTTGTGAACCTCTAAGTGGTGTCCCACCAGCCCTGGATCCCTGGCTGTGGTGCTAAAGGTGCCCAAATAGCCAACATGTAAAACTTGAGTCTTAGAATTTTTTTGACTAAAAACTGCTCTGAGAACCAAGGGAAGACCAGGACCAACCTCCTCATCTATCGACCTAAGGTGCATCGCTGGTCGGTCTGACTTCGTGGCTGCTCCCACTTGTTCTTCTCCACAGCAGAAAATCCTGTCAGTGGTCCTTCACCAAAAGGGTATCTGACCTCTTGAAACTGTCTTTGACTACAGCTTCCTGGCTCGCCCAGTTGGAGATTTATGACTTCCACAAAAGTGACAGAACATAGAAATCCTCACCGCAATGATGCTCCTTCCTCGGACACCATATGCAGCCTTACCCCGCTGAACTTTACCTTCTCAGAACATTTTTCTTGAAAATCCTTCAAAGTCTGAAGGTAAGAACAAACTGCGCTCCATCGCTGTCGGACATATTTTTTTACTTTCACCCGTCTCATAGGAAGTACCATATGCCCTCTCAAAAAGAGAATCCTGGAGCACCTTCGAGCAATCAAAAATGGAGATATGACATATGCCATCGCAAAACATCTCACCACACACAAAGATCAAGATTGGCAAAACATCAGGTACTTTGGTCTAGCAACAATCCAAAAACATGAAAGAGGAGGTAACAGAACCCTAAAACTAAGGACATTGGAATCCAGGATGATTATCAGATTCAGAACTAAAATCCCATATGGATTAAACGGGGATGTAGAATTGTACATCCATCTTTAAAATCAATGAATCATGGAATCGAATAATGTAGCTGGGAAATGGAAGAACGACATGACACAGAAATTAACGGTGATGGGAGTGATACAGGCTGCTCAGAACAGTATTGGAGCACTGAGCTCGCAATCTGGGGAGGACAATGGAACTATACATACTCAAAAATGAAATATGAAGCAAAAGGGCATTTAGCCGGAATGATGGACGGAGATATAAGAATCTACTAATTGAGAATAAAGGTTGCGGAAAATCACAAATGGGCACTGAGCCGAAATGATGGAATAAAGACATGAAATATCGCGGGCACTTAGCCCATAGCCGCTAAATATATCCAATATGGTTCTGTACGAATGTATCATTGTTTACGAAAGCTTAGACAGGCCCGGTCTTTTGCAGCAAAGTATCCATAAAGATCAGTAGCGTTTCACGTCAGCCCATCTCAACCGAGCTGCTGCACCAGGACGTGCACGCTGGGCCTTTCAGCTGACTATCATGTCAGCATGTTGTCAAAAGCGGTTGGATTTCACCGAGGCCACACTTGAAAGGAATTTTCGGTCACGTGGCATTCAAAGCTCCCCTTCTGAAGGTGAGAGGAAGCATTTGCGTGCTTACGCGCGTGTCTTTGACTCTAATTCTAATCCGTAAAGAGCCTTTCTCTGATGGTGCTTTCATTTTTTAACCCCCCAGTACCCGACCGTTTTGGCGCCATTATTTAATTAGTGAATTCTACTATTAAAGGTAAGATTCACACGGTGTACTGTATTTAAAAGCATTGAGGACTTGAGACACTGTTTTTAAACAATTACCTTGCTCATTTTTGTTTAGACTCCAACCGGCTGTTGGAGGTCTTCAACTATTTGAGCCATTGTTCCAACTTAAGGTATGCTTCTCACTTCTAGTCTTACACTGGCAAGAACAAGCTTTGAAAAATACTGTATTTAAGAGTCGTATAAACTTGGGACACTGATTTTAAACAATTACCTTGCTAATTTTTGTTTAGACTCCAACCGGCTGGTGGAGGTCTTCAACTATAGGATCATTGGAGTCCTGACGCCGGCCAAGTAGGTTGCACGGAGGGTTGCGAGCTTTGGCGAATGTTTGACTACAAGCCGGACCCCTGCCCGGGACTCATGGAGTTTCTCTCTTACAACTTGAGAGTACGAAACTAGAGGAAAACATCCTCTTACCCATATCGCACCTTAGCGAGTGCGTCACTTAGTTGGCCATATACACCTGATAGACCAACTTTTATTCTCACTCTTCACATAAAGGTCCTGACGAAAGCCAGTTTTAACATGAGGACTGGCTGAAACATGTTGACCACATTGGATGTGGGAGCTCATTATTACCTCCACTCACATCCGCCGCCTTGCTTTTAACACTGCCAAGGGCCCATTATTAAATGAACCCTTGTGGACACTGGGACCCTTAGGACAGCTTTTTAACTTACACTCATAACACCATCACCACAAACTCACCTCACAAAAAAACCGCTCCGCTGTAAACAGTCGTCGCAGCACACCCGAGGCACACTCGGTGCCCTGGGTGGGGCCCAATGATGAAGCATGCCACCAACTAGGTTGGTGAGTGAGGGCTTTCATAAAAAGCAAAAGTCTTTTCCCTAGCTTGAAAAACACATGTTTTTTCATTACGCCGAAACACACACTATAATTTAATAATCTTTTGAATAATAGCTAGTTCTTCTTGATTCTCATATCATACCAAGGGGAAGTGAACCAGCCTATTTTCTATTCCTCCCTCTCCTTTTGATACCCACTTCAACTATTTGAGCCATTGTTCCACACTAAGGTATGATTCTCATTTTTAGTCTTCCTTACACTGGCAAAAGCAAGCTTTCAAGAATATAATTACGGGTTATTTCATTTAACCTTAGACTCCTACCGGAGGGTGGATGTCTTCAATCCTTCTGACCCAAGCCAACTGTTTTAATTATTACCTAGCAATTGGATATATTTATTGGATCCCTACCACTTCCTGACTTATCGCAGGAACTTCTGGTAAGTTCCTTTACCAGTTGCATTACAACAATTATTGGTCACCCACCGCCATTAAGTTCAGACTAATGGGGGTTTTTCTATTGTAGATTTCCAACCCCTGGTGGAATCTCGGTTTAGGATCTCAGCATCCTTTGAATCAATTGATCGGATTCTCTGTTTATGTGGTAAGCCAAGTCTTTACCAACTGTATTACCCGCAAAGGTTTTTTGACTCTTAGAACACACCTGACTCCTCTTAATTAATTTTATAGGCTGTCCACCTCGTCTTTTACAGTCCTGAAGAAGACCCGCCTTGACGCATGACAATCTGCGCTGTTTTTAGGGCCGACACTTCGACGTTATTGTCATTCATGTCCAAACAGTCTCCTTGACCCTAACTTTAAATCGCCACTGGGTCTTGTTTTCATGTTATAAATTCAGAGATAGGACAGAAATTTTGAATCTAATTTATTTATGTCACTTATGTATGTCATGTATATAGCCTACCACTGACTTCACTTGTCACCTTATTTCACTTATTCTCACAACAGTCACCTTTTTTTTCACCGCAATTTAATTGTGTTTGTGACAGCCATATTCAACTTTCTTGTGAATAACAAAAGAGTAAAAACACTCTGCTTTTTCCAAATCATGTTCTCTTGGTGTGTTCGTATCATGTGTTTTTCTTTTTAAAATTTCATTTGTTGAAATAAATTTGAGATATATCTTCGCTTTTGTATTGAATACACAGATCACAGTAATTGTATTACCCAACAGAACCAATTGTTCACTATATCATAAATACCCAGGTTCTGAGGGACACATGGTCCCCCCATTAACTCTAATGGCTTATTGATAAACAATCATTTACTTGGTTCAAGATGTTACAAACTCAAGAAAGATCCTTCCTGTTTTACTGGAATCTAGTAGAAAATCAGTGGTCCAAGATCTACTCATTTGGATTACTTTAATTCCCTTTTCCTCTGACTTCCTGATTTCTAATAACTTTACTGCGGCACATTCAGAATGCAACAGGCAGGTGTGTGCTGGGCCCAAGCAAGTTTGCACATATTTCAGATTAGCTGAAAATCATAAACTGGCTTTTCACTAAGGATCAATTTGTTTTCAAAGCTCTTGTGTTATGCCACAAAATTATTTACCACTCACTTAGCCAAGGCACCTTATATGCAAAAGCTTCTTAGCCCATATGTTATATGTTTCAGCGAGATCCCTCAGATCAAAATCAGCAAATTTGTTAATAATTCTTTCCCAGAAGCCCAGTGCGGCAGGCAGTCTGTAAAACAAAGGCCTGGAATTCGCTTCCCTCTAAGCGTAGAGCCATCCCTAATCTTTTACAATTTCAAAAATGCTTGGAAAAAAACATCTGTTTCTCAAGGTGTACCTCCTTGGCTTGTACTTTCTGGAGATTTGTTTCCACTGCCAGGATGTCGTAAGGGTAGCTGCTACTGCTATACAATATATTTAAAAAATATATACTCAAGCAACATCATGAATTGTACAAGACATATTAAAGAGTATGTGTGACCAGCTGTTTTTACATGTGTGTACTACAAGAACTCATCCTTACCTTCGATGAAAAGAAGAATTCAGCCATCATTGACCTAGAATTTTCAGCAGTGTACAGCACCGTAGACTACAACAGGTGGCTAAGAATACTTGAGGAATGGGCTGGAGCTGCCAGATCCACTATGGAATGAAATGGATCCTATCTCTCCCGTCTTCGGAGTGCCACAATGAATGTACCTATTTGCCTGCTCTTCGATATCTATGTGATCACTGTTATCCAGGACATATAGAATTATCCAAATGTATTCTGATGATACAAAACTCCGCTTTCAGCTGGAAAAAATGGTCAGCAAACTTGGAGACATCACCACTTGTTTAGACAAAATGTTCCAGTGGATAATGGAGAGATTCACATCCTTGACTTGAGTCAGGATTGAGATCCCAGGGCCCACTATACCATATTTTCCTTAAACTCCAAGTTCAGGCGTGCACTTCACCACCTAGAGGAGTGGGTGTAAGGAATGAGAAAGTCATATTCAATATGAAACGCTACTTTCTTCTCCAAATGAATGTGGTAATCATGGGCCTTTACACCTCTCCCTAATCCAAAGAGTCATCTCACTCCTCTGAGGATCAATTTCAAAGGTATTTGAACTCTTCAATTAGCCTCCAGTATCCAGAAAAACAAGCATTCTACTACAATCCCAATGAAATACTTTCCTCAGTGACACCAACCAGTTATCACCCAACAAACCATCATACCTGTTATCACCCAACCAACCATCAATTGGATTAAACTGGGATTTCAGCCAGAAAATTGATCTCTTTTAGCTTGGCTATAACTGAATTCCACACAAATGGGAGTAACCCCGAAGAGTATCAGTGAGTGGACACTCTCCTAAATATTTTCACAGCTTGCAGATTCTGTGCCACATATAGAGCTCTGAAGTAACCGAAATGTGACTAGGAGCGCTCTATAAAACTTGCTAATAATTAAATGGATTATGGTAAGAGCTTGAAAGCCTGAGGAATTAATGTCATACAAGTGGAATGGGCAATTACAGATTGCTTGTATATGTCACACGTCTTGCGATTGAGATTTTCTACATGATACAAAAAGTGAATCCTATGCAGAGTTGGGACTGTAGTGTAGTGAGAATGAATCTGTGCACTGAATAAAAGACAATGCAGTTGGTGACCGTGTCAAAAAGGTATGGTTGGAAGGACTCTGAAAGTAGCCTAGAGGACCTGTACTTCGTGATTGGGAATCAAGCGAGGTAAGAATTTCCTCTTCAAAGTGGGTGGGAGGGGTCTGGGGATGATAGAGGATGGTGTCCCCACAATTAAATGTATAAAACGTTTTTAAAGCACTTTGTGGTAGAGTGACATTGACGGAATTAAAGCAACTATAAGGTCAAGGCAGTTTTCACCAGGAGAAAGTAGACTGAGGAGGGATTCCTAGAATCGTTAATGGTGCGCAGCATGTTTAAGGTACTGAGTTTGTACATTGGTATTGATATATACTCTGCCACCAACGGCTAAGGATTTTCTGCACAAGGCTATGTCAAGGAGGTAGCCTCTGTTCTTGAAAAAAGCACTCACTGCCCTAGAAGAGTTTTATTCAATGACCATGTTTGGATTTCCGTCCTTTTACATTTATTTACTTATTTAGAGTTTTTATAGAGCAAAACACAACCAGCCATATCATAGCCCTAGGAGGTGGGAAAAAAGCTGGTAAACACAGCAATGGAATAGGATGCATGCAATACATAATTTATTTTAGCAAATATTAAATCCTACAACAGGAGAAATAATAAAGGCCCATGAGGTAGGGCTATGCAAAATTTGCGTATTTTGCTTTTGTGTAAATAACAAGATTTTGCTAAATTACACAAAATTACACGAAGTGCTGAACTGGATTTTAGCAATCTATTGTAGTGTAAAATGTATTCTCAGATCGATTTTGGATGCAACAATAAAGTTTGTTTAAAAAATGTAGGGCAAAAAACACAAATGCCACAAACAACAGCCACTTTTACCCGAAATTATGCAAGATTAATGGAAATGTTTGATGGACAAGGCTTCCAATCAGCAGAGCCAAGGCAGTAGGAGAGGAACAAATGAGCGTTTAGACTTCATTTAAACTGTAAGAAGTCTTTTCTCGATCTCAGTGGTCGAGGAGTGGCACTCCAAAGGGAAGTGTTCTGTATGTTAAAAGATCTGCCCCAAAATATTTTTAGTTTAGCGGGATGGGCAAGCAGGACATTTGAAAACAAGAGTCTCAGATGATTGGGTGAAGGAAAAGGCTGAAAGGTTTAGACCAGGCACATGACTGTGAACATATTTGTGATCAATACACAGCATTTTAAATCGTGGTCTTATATTGATAGGTAGCTAATGTAGTGATCCTAAGACAAGGCTGATATGGCCTTTGCACGTGAGGGTACAGATGAGCCTTGCTGTGTGGTTTTGAACTGTTTGCAATTTTTCAGTCAAGTTCTTAGGGAGGCGTTTGTAGTAATCCAAGTGAGGTGGCACTTCTGTAAGGACTGGCACCATCTTTTCGGGATTCGGAGAAAAGAAAGGATGAATTGTGGCCGATGTAAATGTTGAAGAGCATTTTCAGTGACTGAGTTGACATGCGGGAAAAAGGAAAAGTAGCTGTCAGAGATAACACCCAGAATTCAAACCATCAGGGCTGGCTTTGGAGGGAGGCCCATAGTAATGAACTGGGTGGAAGCTAGTGGTAAGAGGTCACTGGGGCTCAGAAGCAAGATTTACATCTTCTGGCTATTCAAGCAGAATCAGTTTAGGTTTATCCAGCACTGGATTTTGCTTCAGGCAGCCACAATCTGACGGTGAAGCCACACATTTCTTCCAGTTTCAAGGTGATCTGTGTAACATCTGCATTCATCGCAGCATCTTACTTCAGGGAAGGAGAGCTGGTTGCCTTAACCTGTGGATATTGGTAATCTAGATCTTCCACGTTTAAGCAGGTGTTTTTTGATATCGCAAACTCAGTGAGGAAGGGGGTGGCTATGAGTTGGCAGGTGAGAGCACTGCAGAGTATAGTCACAATTTCTTTGGCCTGGGAAGAGTGAGGAGATGAAGGTCAGAGGAAAAGTTAAACTTGTCAGCCTTACGGTGGTCTTCCCCCAAACTTTTTGCCTGTCCTCCTCCATTTTGCTGAACTTATTTTTATTGGCCTTAGGACTCTGTGCACTTTACCACTGCTAACCCATGCTAAAGTTCTTGCGCTCATTCCACAAAAACATGGTTAAATAGGCTTATACCCAATTTGCTATTTAATCTCCTTATAAGTCTCCTTTTTAGAGCAGCATACCATATACCCCGGGCCCGTAAATTAAATGCTACCAGTGGGCCTGCAGCACTTATTGTGTGACCCACCTAAGCCAAACCTGTCTGATCGCCCAACGGAGTAAGGTCTGTTGGACAAATGGCTACATGTCTGCCCACTCAATCAGGTTGCATGGACATGTGGCCATTTTTTTACTGTCCGTCACTGCCAGGGAAACTCTGGCGGTGAGGAACAGTAAAAAGCAAATAATGCTTCCCCTGCCATGGGAGATTACTCCCATGGTGAGGGGAGTAATACCTTTTTTATTTTCAAAAAGAAAATCCCATTTCAGGATTTTACTTTTGTAAATAAAAAAAGAAAACTGTTTAGTACAGGATTGCATCATGCTGACCCCTGACCAAATAGGGAGATGTATTGACAGGAACCGCCGTGATTGTAGCCTGATATATTGATTTCTCTTTTCTACTCAGAAGGTAACCAGGCTTAGTGAACCTACTGATCCTTCTCTTTCCTCTCAGCCTACAGTTACCTATTAGGGTCATGTATTGCCAAGTAAAATCCGACACATCAGATCATTCTTCATTGGTATAGATTTATATAAGTTCATGATTAATGTCAGAAGTTTCTGTCAAGTCCCAAATGAACTGGACGTCAATAGCAATATGTTTTCATTACTCTCATATAGATTTCAATCACAGCTCTGATTCCAATGAAAGTTGGTCATTGGCACAATAGAGCAAATGCCTGGTTGTGCAACTGCATCAAGACGGCCGGGGTACTTCCCTGGTTGTATGCTGCTGCATCATATAAATTATTACCCTGCTTAGTGGTAAAAGTATTGTTAGAAGTGTGCTGCAGCATTCTGTCCTGTAGTCACCCATATACACAAATCACTGGCCAACAGTGGCTTGTGTGTGGGTGCATATCGTACATTTAAAGTTATGTATATATTCTATGAATTTTTAAATTAGGCTGCAACTGCATCCTGCCCTATCTACTGGTAGGTTCCATGTCCATCTCTATTTGATGAAACAGAATCACACCATTTAGAAGGTACCATTTGACTTGTACAGGGTTTTACTTTAATGACACCACCAAAGCAACGTGGTCCAAGCCAGTGGCAGCCAGCAATATGGCTGAGCAGTGGGTATTCACTTCCACCCATCCACTTACAAGCAAATGCACACCCATACGCGCACCCACCCATCCACATGCACACTAACCCATCCATTCACAAGCACACGCACATACACCCACCATTCACAAGCACATACGCACGCACACACCCATTCACAGCATGCATTTGCAAACATAAATACATTCATACATACATACACGCACCCAACATTCAACAAACACTTACCAGGCTATGGCGGTGACATCAGTGGAGAAGCAGGAAGGCCTCCGTGGTTCATGGAGGTTTCGGAGAAGGAGGGGACTAATGAAAGATCCTGCCACCGCATCTCTTTGGCTAGTCTTGTCATGGGTCAGGCAATGAGTGGAGGACCTTCCCTAACTCGTCACAGAGTTCGATGGGGCCAGTGAGAGTTGCTGAACCCACTCTGTGACAAGCCCATGGCACATCAGGGTGTAAAACTAAAATGCCCAGTTCAGATCACTGACATAATATCGATGCACACAATATCGAAATACAAAGATATCAGAAAATAAATATTGTTGACAAAAATATTGGCTTCCTACACTTAACAAATAAAACCACAAATATCGACAACACAAATATCATTGTTAAAAATATCAATTTTAACTTAGATCAAAAACACTAATATCGGAAACAAAAATATCGCTATCTATAAATGAACATATGATATTTCAAAAACATCGCCTCACACAAAATCAATTACAATATTATGGCCAAAATAATGACATATTCATTCATAAACATAAAAAACTACTCTTTACATTAAACAAACAATTACAATTACATTCACAATATATACACATGTTTGAATAAACAAAATCATATTGCATAACCAACATAATTATATTACATAACCAAAATAATTATTATTCAACCCAATAAAATCTATAACTAAATACACAACAATATAAGACAAAAACTAAACTACAAACATCAAACATAACATTCTAAATATTAAGAATACATATAAACCTGTTGACGCCACAGCACAGCCCCAAATCTCACAGCTGCCCCGATTGCTTATCTCTCAAAGTAGTTCTTTAGGGCCTTTTGTGTCAAGGTCTCTTGGTCCACCCACACAAATGATGTACCATTGTTATTTTGAGAATTGGGCAAATGCTGGGTGGTAAGATATTTGTGGCTCCACACAGATTCCAGAAATGTTCCTCACAGACGTGTGTTTTTAGTCAAAGTTTGCGGTTTTCAGGGCATTGTGGGTAAGAAAATGCTGTAGGATCCATGCAAAACAAACCAACCTGGAGTCCACTGGGGGTCTAGTTTTCAGAACTGCCTGGTTCTGGCAGAACTTTCTGGTTCTGGCAAGCTTTACCAGGTGGCAGCCATACCCCAGCCCGAAAAGTGCAGCCATTCACTATTGCAAGTGGGACGCTATTTGTAGTTAGCCACACTCTCCTGTCCCATATGTAAAAACAACACCAAAGGAATCAAATGTCCTCTCGTTTGACATTGGGATGGGATTTCTTTGTCCGCAGAAGAGCAGAAAAACTGTTGAGGCTTTATGAGTGAGGGTGGGCTGGATGTTATAATAGGCCAGATCCACCCAATTATTTTAATCTAAAATACATATTCCTGCCATACATTGGGCTTTCTGACCTCCCAGGGGCAAATTTGGGCAAAAATCCTGTCTGACCCTGAGGGTGAGCAAAAGTCTGGTGTTGTCCTTTTTTGGGGTGTGGGTGTGGTCTATGCCAGAGTGCAACACCCGTGCAACTTTCGTTTGCTCCAAAGGCATAATCCCTGGTGTCAGGTGGACTTTCAGACTACCTGGGGGACAGATTTGAGGCATTCTCTTCAATTGGGACAAACCTCCAGGGGGGCAGAAAGACACTATTGCCCCCTTTGGGGTGGGGGTATGGCTCGATGCCAGGGCATGCCGCACCATAATAATTTATTTGGTTTTGGTGCCATTTTGAATTCCCTGGTGTGTAGTGGCAAACCTTCTGTCTGGCCTGAGGTGGGTGGGGGGCAGAAAAACGGGCATTGGTTACACCCCCACTCCAAATGGACAAACCAGATTTTGACAGAGGTGTGCCTTCAATTTGCTCCTGAGGGGTCAGAGAGCTCAATACATTCCAGGAAATTCAAAATGGTTCCAAAACAAAAAAAGGAGGGAGTGGCCTACCCTGGCCCAACCTCTTACCATCCGGGGAGGGTAAAGGGGGGGCAGATAACCTATTGTGTTAGTGTTTGGGGTGGGGGAGAGCATGAGCCCATTCCCAGGGCGGCTACACCCCCTCCCAAAAAATACTGAATACATGAAGTCCCTGGTGTCTATTAGGCTGTCCGTCCCGTGGGGTGTAAATTGGTGTAATTGCCCCAATCTGCCCCTCCAAGGGGGCAGAAAGGCTGTCTGTGCCTTTTGGGGGAGGGGGCATGGCCATACCAATATTTTTATAATATGCCCCAGTGTCTGGTGGACTTTCTGCCCCCCTGGGGGCAGATTGGGGGAAACCACCCCCATTCACCCCCCGGGGTTGCAGAAAGTCTGTCTGGCTTCTTGTTGGGGTGGGATTATTGCCATGCCCATGGTGACCAGCCCTTTATAAAAAAAAATCCCTGGTATTTAGTGGGCTTTTTGCCCCCCAGGGGGGGCAGATCTGGGTAATCACAACCACCTGCCCTCCAGGGGTGGCAGAAATGTTTTTGCCATGTTTATTTGGGGTGTGGGCATGGAGGTGCGTGTCATGCCCCGTTGGGCAGCCCCCACCCCTATAGTTTTATTTTAAAACCCACTGTGTCTAGCAGGCTTTCTGCCCCCTAGGGGGTGGATTGGGGTCAATCATACAATCTAACAAATAAAACAAAGGCCTCTCGAAGCTCGAGGGGATTTAAATCCCCTCGAGCTTCGAGAGGCCTTTGTAAAACATTGGAATGTTGCTCTGCGGGCCTTTACCGGCCCGTAGAAGCATGGAGCACTCCATTGTCTACAATGGAGCGCCCAACATTCCAATGTTCTAATATTCAACAGACACCCGACTTCATGTTAATAATGTTGATGGGGTATAGAAACTCCTAAAAACAAGGTATGAAACTCTCCCTCCAGACAAGCATCTTTAAACATATGCTTGCATATGGTGTGGTATCATGCTCATGCTGCATTGTTTCATATTACAACAAAGGGGTGGAATGAGGGCCATAATAATGATAATTGCCATGGAATTGAAAGGGCCTTTGTTTACCTGCCGGAATGAATCCTCAAGACAGCCATTTAATTAATACAGTAGTCTGGACTTAGACACAAAGACTCAGATCTCAAGATTTAAAGGTAAGACATGAAAGAGCTCAAAAGAGAGCGAAACACACATTTCTATATATAAAATGTTCTCTCCTCAACCTATATACCTCGGGCTACATAATTTTAATTGTGGCATTTTAACTTTTGAATATCCGGTATAAACAAGGAGTAAAAAAATAAAGGATGTCCAAATTCCAATGATGTACAGCCCAAAAGAGCTACATCCTGTGGGTAGCGAAAACGTTTTCTATGGACGTTATAACACGTTTGTTAGGTAAGACATTTAGCAATCTTACTGAATGCCTGGGGAAAGATGAGAATGTATTTAGTACCCAAAACTCTCCCTTCTTCTCCAACAGTGACTGAATTATGTATAAAAACCTGTGTCTTCCTGGGTTTTTTCAATCATTCTATGACATATTGGACTTATTAAATTTATATGGAGGCCCGTCCTGAGGAAATTTGAGATCACCATTTGGTGAGTTGTTATTAATATTACCCATCAGATTGGATGTGACATCTGTATTGGGTGTTTAGAGATCTACGAATGACATGAGTTAATGAGAAATATCTGAGCGGCATGCAGTCTGGCTGATAATATTTTGTGGTTTTTATGTTATGTTATGTTATGTTACAGGGTTTCATATAGCACTTGATCAACTGTCAGGTTTCTTGGTGCTGGGTAACATCGATAACGAACTGCAGGCAAGAACTTATGGCCCCGTTATGATAGAGGCGGTCATACAGCCGACAGGCCGTTGGTGGCCGTCCTACCGCTGACAGCGCTTTGGTCCGATCTCCTTATTATGATGCTGGCAGTCTGACCCATAGCTGTCAGACACAAGACTGCCGCCTCTACCAGGATCAGAGATCTTGATGGGGCGGCGGTCGGAGCTGAGTCCTAGAATGGCGATGGTGCCGAGACAGGCACCGTCGTTGGGATTACAATATCTCTTTCCAACAGCCTTTTTATGGTGGGACCACCACCATGAAAAGGTTGTCGGAAAGAGATATGGGGGGCCCCAAACAGGGCCCCTGTCCATCATGGGCCACTGAAAGGTAGCCCTGGGGGCAGTGGAGAAGTGTGGCTCAATGGTTAGAGCGGCAGACCCTGATGCAGAGATCTGGCCCGGGACCAGGGTTCAATTCCCGCCTCGGCGGGTCTTGGGCTCAATTTCCTCGGACCTGATAATTCTCGCCTCGGTGCCTATTCTAATCATGGGTCCCACTCTGCAACTCTGGGCAATAGCTTGCTTAATCTCCACAACGGCCCCAACAGCGCTGGGATGCCTGGCTTCACCCTGGGGGTGCCCAGGAGCGGACATTTCACAGGGAAAAGCCAGGAAGGGTTCCACAGCGGTATGCGTACAGCGCCAGGACACCTCTTTGGGGGTATAAGTGCGCTTTACAAGTACGAATTTCATTTCATTCATTTCATTTCATTTCATTTCATGTAGTACCACCACTCACTTCTGTTTGCCATGCACAACATGGTACATGGCACACATCGCACAGACGTGTAGGAGGTGCATGTACGGCGTCGGTATGTGCTGTGGCCCTTTCCCTACAGACAGCATGCTCCCATTGTGTTTCCGACTACCAAGCCGGTGGTCGGATCCCAATACGGTGGTCAGACCGCCCGCATGCTTGTCGGTGGTCTCCTGACCGCCGCGATAGCGGCCGACGGTCCTACTGACCGGCATCATAATGAGGCCCTTAGTCATACGCTTGTCTGAAGAGTCAAGTCTTCAAGAGTTTCCGGAATTTCATATAGTTGGCTGTAGATTGCAACTCAGGGAGAAGGGCAGGGTTGGACTGGCTACCGGGCGTTTTGGTGTGCTGCCAAGCTGGGGGCTGATTTCGTTGATGGGGACCCATCAACGAAATCAGCCCCCACCGCAGTGAAATCAGCCCCCAGCTTGGCAGCACACCAAAACGCCCGGTAGCCAGTCCGACCCTGGAGAAGGGAGTTCCAGATGCGAGGGGCAAGAACAAAAATCTGGAACCTTCCAATCTCTTCTTTTTAAATGAGGGGGCTGTGAAGAGGTTTTTGCGAATGGACCTCAAGTTGCGATTAGGGGTGTATTTTTTTATTCTTGATGATATAAAATCAAGACTTTTGCTGTGAAGAGATTTAAAAATGATACCGCTCATTTTAAAAATAGAGCGCTGTTCCACCGGAAGCCAATGAAGCTTTCTCAGCAAGGGGGTGATATGGCAAAGCCTAGGCTGTTGAAAAATAAGCCTGGCAGCCTGGTTTTGAATCACTTGAAGTCTATGGTTCAGGCCCTTAGGGAGGCCAAAATATAAAGAGTTGATATAGTCTAATCTAGAAATGACTAAATCCAAAATGACCTGGACCAAGGCATCACATGTAAGAAATGTGCCAATCTTCTTGATTTTTCGCAGTTGCGCAAAACAGAAGGACGTGACTGCTCCAAGTTGAGGTCTCATGGATAGATTCTTGTCAATGAGAACTCCTATACTCTTTACTGAGTTCTTCAGCTGCTGGGGGGTACTCATCATGGTGGACCAAAAGGAAGAATTCCACAGATCGACCTTATTGTGTGTAATGACAATCTCAATTTTCTTAGAGTTGAGTTTAAGATGATTGCTATTCATCAAATTATGGATGTACCACATGGTATTTTGGAAGAATTCCTTGCATTCTGGGGACTGGTAAATGGTAAACAACAGCTGCAGATCATCCGCATAGTTATAATCTCTGACTTGCATCTCTTTTAAGGAGTGCACTAGTGGACAAATATACAGATTAAAAAAATGGGGGTCCTTGAGGTACTCCACAGGTTAAACAGACATTGGGGCAGTTGAAGGGGGATAGCCGGGCAGATTGTGAACGGTCCTTTAAAAAAGGCAACAACCCACGCTAAGGCAGAGCCCTGTAAGCCTGCAGCTCCTATACGGCCGACCAAGAGCTCGTGGTTGACCATGTTGAAGGCCGCAGACATATCAAGAATGATCAATGCCTGGGTGACGCCTTTGTCCGCTTCTTCCCGCATATCATCTATGACTGAGAGGATGACTGCTTCAGTCGAACGAGCTGGCCAGAATCCTGCCTGATGGGGATCAAGGAAATTAGAGTCCTCTAAAAAGGTAGCTGGCAATGTGAGCCTCTAACACTTTTGCCAAGAAAGGTAACAAAGAGATTGGCTGATAGTTCTTCAAGACCAATGTGTCCACGCCCATTTTCTTTTCAAGCTGGACCATTATAGCCTCTTTGAAGATGTTGGGTACCACACCTTGGCTAAGGGAGTAGTTGAGAAGGGAGATGGCCATGTCACGAAAATGAGAGAAGACCTTTTTTTAAATTCTCAGGGGTAAATTTCTTTGGGGAGCCTGATTTGTCTATTGATAATAGGTTCAGAAAAACCTCTTTACTGATAGCGGGGAGGGGCACTTGCAGGGATGATATCCTTTATTATTTTAATCTTCTCAATAAATAATGAATTAAGAGGGTTGCATAGATTCTGTGTTGGTTGGATGGGGATAGGCACCCTGTCAGGATTGGACAGTTCAGAGACTATGCTAAAAAGTTCCTTGGACTTATTCACAGAGACCAAGATTTTATTAGAAAAGAAGGCAGTCATGCTTTGTCTGATTACTTTTTTATATTCTTTAAGATGGGATGAATAGACTTCCCTATCCTCTGTTTAGTAGTTAATCAGCCATTTTCGTTCTGCTTGGCGGAGTGCAGATTTTTGCTATTTTAGGTCTTCCGAGATGTGTAATGTGGAGCAAATGTATAACATGAAGACATAGTTATTTAATGAATGGGTATGAATGCACGGAATCTAGGCTAATAGAATGTGGAAGATCTGAGTGTGGAGATCTGAGAGGAGATATGTGTTACCTTTGAGAAAGTACCACTGGAATTGTTGATGCACCATGGTTAAATGAAATGTAACTGTAATAAGCCTATAACAATTCATGTATATTTTACACTATTCATGTATGTAATCTTTTAGATATTGTATACTCTGAATGCTTGTGGGAGACAGAACTATCTATACTGTCCTGAAGAAGGTGGCAATACATTGTCAATTCCACTGAAACGTGTCAATGTGATAATGTGTGCAGAATCAGCTTAACACTGGGATACCTTAGTTGAGAATCTCCATATATCAGGAATCTCTGTTGATGATTACAGCGGATCGGCATCAACCTCATAGATTCTTATTTTCTTGTTTCTTCTTCCTTATTTTCATAGATATATTTTTTCATTCTAGGGTTTTTATTTTGCTCCATATTGGGGTAGCTTTTATGAGACACTGACCGACATTTTGTGAAGTATTTTTAAGGAAAATGGAATCTCTATACAACATTTGTTGATATATATTGCATGAAGACCACATATGAGTGGATACTGTGTTTGTGAATACGTCATTAAAGCCCTGGCAATCCTTTTATATCCTGTGGTACTCATTTTGGTTAAAGATATAGCTTTTTAATAAAAAGTATGTATGATGATTGAATGACTAGATACATTAGGTTGTTACAAATGTGGTGTGACATTCATAGGTTCCCAAGGTGAGATTCTAATTATTCGGTAATCACCCTATCCCCCTCCAGAGGGCAGATAGATTGAAAGACTATCTGCCTTTTAGTTTGGTGGGGGCTTGGCCATGCCCATTGTGGGCAGCCCCCACTGCTATATTTTTATTTAAAAAAATAAACTAATGTCTTGTGGGCTTTCTGCCTCCCCAGGAGTATAGATTGGGAGTAATCACCCCCATCCACCCCTTTGGGAGCAGAAAGACTGTTGCCATATTCATTTGAGGTGGGGCATAGCCATGCCCTGGTGAGCAGCCCCACCCCTATATTTTTATTTTAAAAATGTCTGGTGTTTAGTGGGCTTTCTGCCCCCGGGCCCCTGGGGCGTAGATTTGGTGTAATTACCTGCTTTGTCCCCCCAGGGGGCAGACAAACTAAGATTTTTCAGAGGGGCTTGGGGAACACAAACCCTTGCCTAAGGGCCCACTCCCCCTATCCCTGGTGGCTAGTGGTTGGATCCCTGCTTGGGGATCGCTGTCCAGTGGCAATCCCCAAGCAGGGATCCGCTGGGCAGAGGTACCATTGGAAAGGGGAGATTCTACCCTTTCCAGTGATACCTCTCCCAAGAAAATCAGTGCTCTGGACTGAGATATGCCCCCAGGCACTGATTCAGTGAAAGTAGAGGGAGCTGCTGCTGCTTGTGGAGATTTTCTATTCAAGCGGCAGCTTTCTCACCGACACGGTCGCAACTACCCACAACCGGCTGCTTTGAGAAAATCTCACCAGGTGACATTCTAGCACAGAAAAATCTCGCTATGGGGTGTCAATTCTTGCTAGCCAACTTAACGTTGATGAGTCACACAAGAGAAAAAACTCCGCTGGTTGGCTTAGTTTAGTCGGAACTAAGCGTTACAACCGTAACTCGGAATGGGCAAAACTCTGAAAACTTCAGTGGCAGAATGGAAATTATCACCCACCCCTACATACAATACTGTTTAAATATGATTTTCTTTGTTTATTTAATAATAGAAGTGTATTAAAAAAAATTATATATCAACATATAAATGTTTTAACTAGATATATATGTTTTAAAATGTAAAAATATACATTAAATTATCTTTGAAAAAATAAAAAAAATGTAAAATGTGTTGTCTTTATTCTATGAAAATATGTAAGTAATGTTATTTTTTACAAAAACTAACTACATTTTTATTATTTTTCTAAACACGGACACTAATCAAATGACATAAAAATTCCTACTACATAGAATTGCAATTTAAAAAAATGATTTCACACTAAAATGGTTAAATTATATATTCAAACTCCAACATAAACTATTTTGAAGAAAGTTTTGGACACTAAAGGGGTGACATTTACTATTCCCACTTCAATCAAAACTAATTTGGGGAAGGTTTTGGACACTAAAGGGGTGACATTTACTATAACCAATTTGGACGAGGTGTTGGACACCGAAGGGGTGACATTTACTATTCCCACTCCAATCAACGTCAGTTTGGGGGAGGTGTTGAACACAAAAGGAGGGGCATTTACTATTTCGACTCCAATCTAAACCAATCTGGGGAAGGTGTTGGTCACTAAAGGGGTGACCTTTACTATTCCCACTCCAATCTATACCAATTTGGGGAAGGTGTTGGACACTAAAGTGGTGACATTCACTATTAGCACTTCAATGTAAATCAATTTGCGGAAGGTGTTGGATACTAAACGATGATATTTACTATTCCTACTCCAGCGTAAACCAATTTGGGGGGGTGTTGGTCACTAAAGGGGTGACAATTACTATTTTGACTACACTCTAAAACATTATATCCAAGGTGCCGGACACTAAAACGTTTATATGCACAATCAATACTCAGCATAGTTTTTGATATACAAAAAAATTAAAATTACTTGGAAAACACAATAACCCAAAATAAAAACCTATATGTTTATAATTAAACATTAACATATGAAACAACATGTTTATCACTATTTATAATTAAAATAGTTTTATTAATATTTACTAATATACATACATTTTGGAACATATAAAATCATACTCCAAAAATGAAATTGATAAAAGGAAACAAATATGAAACTAAATATCAAATAAACATTACAAATATTTGTGTACATTAAAATTAATATTTTATAACTACATACAAGAACAGAACTTATTCCAATAGTAAACAAATGAAAAATGTCTATCAAAATGTTGTTTACTGCATTTTTCATGAATAAACCTATAATATATAAATATACAACAAAATACAAATTTATACATCATAAACAATGCATATGTATTCTATTTTTATAATTTAATCAGACATTTCAAAAACTTTTAAAATAAATGTTGATATAAAAATATAATACTTTTCCAATCATTTCTTTTTAATGACATCATAAATTACAATATTCACAAAAATTATTTAAAATATATTAAAATTAAAAAATTGAATTAATGAAAATATTGAATATAAAACAATTATTAAAATTAATAAACAAATATTTTACTGTAGTAAATGCATTTTTCATATATTTTAAATGTTACCAAATCTCTATAATTAAAATAATTATTTTATTATTTGCCATTTTTTCATTTTTACATTTAACATAACTTCTATATACATACATTCAAGATAATTATAAACTATTTAGAAAACTTATTAATGTAAAAATTGTTTTTTTTAGAATTTTACAATATTAATTTGCATACCATTCAAATAATATACATTTAATTTGAATTAAAATATTCACTTTTTAAAAATCTCCCACCCCTTATCCCTTATAAATTCACCTTCCCACAAACAAATACATTCTTTTTACACATTAATACAACTAAAAATTAAAAATTAAAAAAATCATAATAAATAAATTATCTTACTAATTGGACAAATAAAAAATATTAAAAATATAAAATCAAACACACCACAATAACATGCATACAAAAAACACTTACTAACGATATTATATACAATGATATTTTCTAAAATGATATTGAAAGCAACATAAAAGTGATATTTTGACCTTCAATATTCCTGTTGACGATATTTTTGACACAATATTTTTGCATCACAATATTTTTTGTCAATATTTGGTTAAACACTGCCCAGGTCTGAGTCTATCAGTGATGCTACCCCTCATCATGAGGGGGAGGCTCTCACAACACTTTGCCTGGCTGCTGAGGTCCCGCCCCTCCACCCCCAAGGACTGTGAAATCTTCTGCTCAGCATGCCAATAATGCAGTTAAAGTGCCTGGCTGCCTGACTCAAATATGATAAGAGACTGACCTTTGTTTAGCTTGATAGACATTCATTCTTGAAAAAGGGAGGTGGGCAGTGCCTCTGCGCCCCAGGGTTCCGCCGCCATAAATGACGGGGCCACTACATAAAGCAGTTCCATTCTCACTTTACTGCACCAGGAAGTTATGTCTGTATATCTGACTCATTTTCTCTCACTAGTCTGTGAGGAGAGACATTGCTTCACCTCAAGCACACAGATGTTTCTCACCTGTTACCTCCCTGTTCTCTTCCTGGAGCAGGATAGAAGCTCAATTACTGTTTTTATTTTTGCCTCCATGTATAAATCCGAAAAACAATACTTTTTTGAGCCAGCGCTTGGCGCTGTAGATGACACAGATGTTTTCCAGTGAACACTTTTCCTGGAAAACCACCATGTTTGTTTTGTATGATTTACCTCACCTACAGTCATGTTTACCATTCTATCCAGGTCTTGGGTTGTTTTTACGAGCTGTTATCTGTGATGTTTTATTTCCATTGCCCTGCTTGATATGCTTCGAAGCTCACACTTTACTGTACTTTCAGCATCATGGCAGGCAAACCATATCAGTTTTCTTTTGCAATATTTCTTTTTTTCCAGTAATTGCTATTTATGTCTTCCAGTGAAAGAGGCTTAGTTTTGTTGATGTGATACCGAAATGTATCTAGTGTGATCTGTACGTGCAAATGCTGACGCTGGTGAAAGGCGGCAAACCTTTCAACGACCTTGTGCAGCATGTCAGATAGGAAATAGTGCTGTGTTTTGTCAACACGAATGTGAGTGGGACTTTCTTCAGTATTCCAAGGAGATAGTCTTCCGTAAAGAGCTTTCGAGGGAGAGCTGTAAATATCAACACGCTTTGTGGAGCCCTCTGTTACCTGCTCACACTTTAGGATGGAGATTTGTCCTTGAGGATTTCCTCATTGCTATGTTATCAGCAGGGATATCTAAAGAATTTTGGGGGCTCTGGGACAAACGTATTTTGGGGGACCTTGTTCAGCTTTGAATTTATGATCCAGTTTCAGCTCTTTTGTGCCCTTTTTGGCCAGGTCACTGACAGTGCACAGGCACACTCGTCCAAATTCTAAATGTGTTTACATCTAATTTTCATGAATAGTGACGTGTGTTTTCAATACTGTAACACAGCAGTTGCTCACTCATATTACAGCAATTAATCTCTGTGACACCCTCCCATTTCTCATATGTAGGGTCCTGTTTTGATTTAAAAGAAACTTTTTTTATGGATGCTGCATGAAACACAAACACAACATTTCCATGCAAAATGTCTATAATAGACTCTCCCACCTCACCCACATTAAAAATAAAGAAAATCGGTATTTAATACAATCTGTTTAAAATGATTAAAGGTCATCAGGGCAAGATTCTTTTCAGAACAGAGCTGGTTCAAAGGTGGAAGAATCCCACCACCCTAGGAATTTAGAGAAGGTTTTCAGTTTCTTTCTGAAAAAGATCAATGGAGGAGATCAGTCTCAATTCATCAGGCAGCACATTCCACCATTTAACTGCCTTCAAGTAGTAAGCACGACTTCCACGTCAGCATCTTTTGATAACGGGTAATTGCAACGAGTAAGTGCCGGCTGATCTCAGTGGCACTGGAAGTAAGGGTGTGTGGGGTGCTGCAGCACAACCATAAATCTTTGATTGGGTTCAGCTCTAGAATTAATCCATCAATCAGTCATTTGTAAAGCGTGGCAATGTTACCCCTAAGGGTATGTGGGCGCTGAGGGTGCCAGGTGTTCATCAAAGAGCCAGGTCTTGAGTCTCTTTCTGAAGTCTGCCAGAGAGTGTGCTGTTCAGAGGTGGAAGGGCAGGTTGTTCCAGGCCTTGTCGGCGATGTATGAGAAGGAGCAGCCTCGCTGCAGCGGATGCGGGCGATACATGCGAGGGCAAATGGGGAAGAGCGCAGGTGTTTACATGCTTTTTCCCCGTCAATTTTTGATAGGTTTGACCTGGCAAAATTTACACAAGGGTGTGAACTTTATTGCCTGGTAATTACCAGTGGTGTAGCTAGGTTGGCATGGGCTATGGTGCAAGCAAAGTACCTGGGTCCCGTCACTAGGGTTGCATCTCAGCCTGTCAGGTGCTCCTGACACCCTTCAATGTGACGCCCAGAGGTGTGCTTGGGGCATTGAAAAGTTGAAAATGTGTCTGGGGAACACATTTCATCTTATGCACTGATCATAAACTGTTAACATCTTCTTCATGTGACAGGTATGGTGGCAGCAAACTCTAGACTAGTACATGTTTAATTAAATTGCAAGAGGACAATTTTCATGTGTGGTACATGGGGGTGCGAATGTACATGCTGATTGTTTATTTAGACTACCTGTTAATAATGAACTGGATGAGGATGAAACAATGGAGGATGAGTGCATAGTTGTTTGGGTTGATGCAGTTAAACATTGTCAGGGTATATCATAGAAAGTGGATGGCATGAAGCTTGTGAGCATGATTTAATCACGAAAAAATTACTACAATATGTACCTAACGGCCTATTATTAAACATCTTAAAGGTGATTTGTTGAGTTTCTCTCAGATCTCAGCAGGACTGAGGATTGAATTTGGTGTGTTATTAAGAGGCTGCAAATGTATTCCACCAGCTGGTTTAAGAACTGGGATAGCGCCAAGACACCTCCGGGTATTCATGCGCTCAATACATTTTATTAACATAACATAACAGTAATGTTAGCACAGTGGACATTTAGGATCCACTTCTACAAAAACAATTATTGGAACATTGTTCTGGTAGCTAGCTGTGGACAGTAATGTAGATTATGTTGTGAATAGCTAAGAGAAATGCTTGTTATAAACAGCAGAAACCTAAAGATACACCAGTAGTGCCAGTACCTTTTCCAGAAAATGCTTGGGAAAAGTTGGCATCGCATTTTGTCTGACAATAATGTTGTTGCCGCATAATATGTGTTATTTAATGTACTCCCAGATTATTTCTCAAATTGAGTATATTATGATGTTGTTGAGGTAATGAGCATGCAAGCAGCTATGATTTTCTTTTTAAAGCTTTTGCATTGGAATGTTCACCGTTGGAAGATTTTATGGATTATGGTGTGCAACTAGTTTCTGACAAGATGGAAAAATTTGAAGGAGAAATGCATTAAACTTTACAATGACTCCTTATTCACTCTACAATCCTGTTTAATTAAACTTAAACGGTTCTGATGATCAAATAGGGCTTGAGAGTCGGTATTAGGAAGGGGCGTGCTAAGGGCGTCGCTTCCAATACCGAGTCGCAGGGGCATGTATGAATGTTTTGCGACCGGAATGTGGTCACAAAACATTCATATATTTACCAACTCCGTGAAGAAGGTGGTTATCAATTTACAAACGGGAAGTGGTACCTAATGGACCCCTTCCCCTTTGTGAATGAGGGTGCCAACATTTTTTAAGAGCAGGCAGCAGTCCCACGGACCACTGCCTACTCTTAAATAATGAAAAGGTAGCTTTTCACTTTTATTTTGGAAATGCATCCCATATTCCTTTGAGGAAACCTGGATGCATTTAAACTTAAGCAGTTTTGATTATCAAAAAGGAGAACAACCCAATGATGACATGGAGAGAGTCAGCAGGTTTCTGAAGGCGCTTTAGCTTGTGGCATGTATGTGGCTAACTTTGTAAGGAAGAAAGTATGTGCTTATCATATCACTCTACAAAGTATCATTAAGGGGCCACCTATTCATTTGTTGAGAGAGGGAGGAACTCACATACAGAATTGGTTCCTAAATAGATGGATAACAGTTAAAAAAGTGTCACATCACATAAAGAGGGTGTGGATCATTACAATCATTACATGCTTCATGCTTGGGTCAAGGAGATGCAGGAAACTATGAAACTTTACCATGACAATACACACAGGCTGATTTAAACGAATCTTGGGGCCAGATGTAGGACCGTTATTAGCAGTCGCAAATGGAGAATTGGGCCATTTGCAACCGTTAAAACGGCTTCCAGCATGTGCTAACCCTATTTGTGAGTTGGTAACCTATTACCAACTCACAAAATAGGGTTTGCGAGTCGGTGTTAGGAAGGGGCGTGCCAAGGGCGCCCCTTCCAATACCGAGTCGCAGGGGCATACATGAATGTTTTGCAACCGTAATGCGGTCACAAAACATCATATTTTACCAACTCCGTGAAGGCGGTAGTAATCCATTTGCAAATGGGAAGGGGTTCTTGAGGGACCCCTTCCCCTTTGTGATTATGGGCGCCAACATTTTTTAAGAGCAGGCAGAAGTCCCACGGACCATTGCCTACTCTTAGAAAATTAAAAGGTAGCTTTTCATTTTGATTTTTGAAATGCATCCCGTTTTCCTTTGAGGAAAACAGGATGCATTTAAAAAAATGCTTTATTTAAAAAACTGTTTCAGAAAACAATGGTTCCTTTAAGGCCAGCGGATCTTGATTGTGGTATTTTTAAATAGAAACAAGTCCTATATTATTTTAGGACCCAGCTTTATACAGTGTATTAAAGGCAAGTATGCAGCAGGACACAAGAAAACATTGTTCAGCAATTAATTTATTCATTGCACAATATTATTTTTTCAATATGCTAAGAAATATATAGATCCTGTTCTCACAGGTAAGTGAAAAAACGTGCTTTTGAAGGGTGAAAAGACATTAAAAACATGCATTGAATTAACAACAAAGAGTGAGACTCTTTTTGGGCAGTTCTTTATATAATAAAAAAGAAGTACAGTTGCTCTATGGTTGACGCCGTTTTGATCTCATCTAATCAAGATCATCATCAGGACATGTGTGTGAGCAGCTAATATTTATACAGGAGTATATGGTTTCCGCAGGAATGGGGCAAGGTGTTGGCAAATAAGCAGGTCCCTTGTCTGGGATTGCTGCGTATAAGGCGGAACCAGGTATTTAGCAAAAACAGACAGGGGAAGGATTTCGTTTCCGCACGTGACCCTCCGTTTCAGGGTAAGGATTCAAGAGTGGATCATGGTATTATAAATCAATTGGACGTGAGGGAATAGTGTCAGGTGGCCGGTCGGTGGCTCCGGGTTTCTCGGATTTATGTTACCTTTGTGTCAGGGTTAAAAGAAACAAGAGCGGATCGCGGTTTTTAACTCAGGCGCAAGGTGAACAAATCAGCAGACCGGGCGAAAGGTCCGGAGTCCTCTGGAAAATGCTGATTATTTAAAAAACAATCACAGACATGGCGGTCTGCTGACCGCAGCCGGCCACCATCACTGTGATTACAGACCATTACCAATGTGTCGCAAATAGCGACCTGCCTCATGAATATTGATGAGGCAAGTCAATTGCGACCCATTGGGAATTGCTAAATGTGTCTGAGATACATTAGAACATTTCATTTTGTGTGTCCCTAATTGTGAGTCACAAAAATTGCAATTAGAGACTCACAAAATGAAATGATTGTACATCTGGCCCTAGATGTTATGGTAAAAAAGAATTAAGCCAAGCGGGTGTAAAACTAATTTCAACTTAATGGTTATATACAAAATTATTCATGTCAGCTGCAGCTCTATTAAACTGGCAAATGGCCGTTGGTGGGCAAAACATAATTTGATACATTTGAATGAGTTTCAGAAAAATGTCATAGCAAAAGAAAATTGTATGTACTGGGAGATATATTATTTTTAGGATCTGATTACGAGTTTGGCGGACCATCGCTGAACCCGTGGCGGTGGTCCCTCGACCCGCCATATTATGAATACAGCGGTGGTACTGCCACAGGGCCGCCGCCGTGGGGGCATATGGTGTGGCCCCCTGTCTGCATGCACCCCATTTGCTGCACGGCATGGACTTTACAGTCCATGCCGTGCGGGAGTGGGCTCTGGTGTTCCCATTGGGGTGCCTTTTTAATAGGCAACGCCGTGGGAACACCAAAGGACCACCCACCAGACCAGAAGAATACTCCTAATCTGGCGGGTGGTCGAGTTTGGTGGTCCTGGAGTGGAGCACTGGCGTGGTGGCCCGCTCCAGGACCGCCAAACTCATAATCAGGCCCTTAGTCATATGGGCGAACCAGTTTACAAAAATTAATGTGGCATTTTGAATGATAACATTTCACCTTTACAGGAACAACAGAATAGTGGATTCTGAACCGCCTTCAGTTATTAATACTGACACTCAGCAGAATGAATACAGTTGAAGATAGTGAGGCTAGTCAAACCCAGGGCCGGCTCTAGGGCAGTGCGATCAGTGCCACCGCACCGGGCGCTGACTTGGGGTGGGGGCACCATGTTTATCTTTCAAAAGCACCTTATGCCGCGTACATTGACCCAGCAAATTCCAGACATCAATAAAAATGACAACTCCGGTGATTAATGTTCTTCCTGGAGAAAGACCGGAGCTTGGTCTAGTAAAAGTTTTGAATCATCATAGTGCAGAGGGTTAATGTGCCTGCTGCATGTAAATTGCAAGGAAAATATTAGAGCTATATTTTTTTTTCCCAGTCTTTCGTTGTCCTAATTTTGCAAAAGGGATTCATTTGGGGAGAAATCTATTCTTATTATTAAATTATTAATAATTCCAGCCGTGAGGGGAATGGCTCATGCAGCAGACTACAGCCCCCAGGAGGCAGTGGGGCCAACTCTGACGCCTTCCCTGCGCCCGGAGGCGCGTTAAAAAGAGGGGCGGGCTCCCACATTGCGGGACGCCCGTAATCCCAGCCGTGAGGGGAACGGCTCGTGCAGCAGACTACAGCCCCCAGAAGGCAGTGGGGCCAACTCTGACGCCTTTCCTGCGCCCAGAGGCATGTTAAAAAGAGTGGCGGGCCCGTCTGCGCCCATCAGCAACAGGAGGTGGCAGGGCAGGGCCATACCCCTTGGCTTTCCGTGGAAAAACTACTCTCAACCCACGGAGATATGCTGGAAGCAGGTTTTTAAGGTGGGTGCCTCTGCAGTATAATTGGCCTGCTGACTGTCCAAAACGGACCATCTGCCTTTTTAATTTGGGCGCATCCTCGCCTGCTTGGGAGCCCTGTGTTCTACACAGCAGCCCTTGGCTGGACTTTATTCACCCTATGTACTGTACTGCTATCTGCTATAAAGGATATTGACAAGAAAGAATACATCCTTGTTAGACAGCTAAAATGGGGAGACGCACCTGTATAGGGAAAAAACACCACTAACTGTGCAATCGCCAACAAGCCATCAGCCAACCTCGATTGACAAGATGCTTCAGAGGGCTATAGGGGTAGTCACAAATGAAATTGAACAAACTGAAAGACGGTTATCAATAACACCGGACCTAGTTCCTCCCGTCTAGCCCAGAAATATTACCGGCTCAACAATCTGCAGAAACTGTTTCTTTAAGGGCCCATTCTAGGACTCGGGCCCTGGTACACGAAGCACCACCCCCGAACTTGCATCTGGATCATGGAAGAGAGGGAATATTAAATCTGCTACGAAAGCTGGGAGGGCTCAGAAGAAGGGCACTAAAGATCCTGTAAAAATGGGGGTTGGGAGAGGGAAGTGTCGGGCGGGGATGTGAACGAAGGCACAGAAAAACCATTGTGGGTGTCTAATTTGATAAGGGATCGACACTCGGAAATTAGAAATATAATTAAGGAGGAGTTGACTACTCTGACTTCCCGGGTTGACAAACTCACATCCTTATTAGATGTTTATATGGGAAAAGTAGACTCCAGGGTGGATGTCCCACATTACCAATGTATGTCTCTTGCCTGCCATGCCCACCAGGAAAAAGACCATGCTCCGGAATCTATCCAGAGCCTGCCCCCGCAAATACAGAATAGGGAGGATGGGGTTGCCCACACGAATATATCGAGCAAGTTAAGTGAGGCTATTAGCCTACAAAGCCAAGAGCCCAGAATGGGTAGGGAGGATGGTAGGAAACAAAGACCCATTATAGAAGTAGCCCAAGTTGAATCTAAAATACAGAATCCGGGCTTAGAGTATAGAGCAACTGGGGGGCAGGACTTAAGAACAGAGGCACTAGAGGGTATCCCAGTCTTACCATGCATTAACCTCCCCCCAGATTCCACACCATATGTTCTGATCCTAGCTAAAATCCCAGACCTCAAAAAAGGACAAAGGGAATCGCACTATGACTTAAAAAATAAATGTATGTTCTGGCTGTCAGATCAACTTCAATTTTCCTATAGAGATGCAAACGAGATTTTATTCACGGGCAGGGTAGGATGGATGGGCCAAAGAATAAGAGACATACCTGGTGACATTATTGTAATCAATTTTAGAAATCCCCAGGTTGTAAGGACCCTCCTAATGCGAATCCATCAAAGGCATGAAGGGGGCATAAGACCCCTTCCATTGGGGTATTTCTATCCCCCGAGACTTATCCCAGAAAGCAGCCCGTGGACAGTCTGCAGGGCAGGGCCCAGACACCGGCGCAAGCAAAATTCCATTGTGGGGCAAGACCAACCGAATTCGTTGTTTTCTAATCTCCCACTCGTAAATAGATTTGCACCCTTAGAATTAGTTGATTGACTAAAACCACCTCAGCCACTGAAACCAGAGTTAAGTTTGCAGAGAGATTATCGGTGAGACCACCCGAATGGGAGGAAATTGTACAAGAGTCCCGTTAGCGTTAGACAGAAAGTAAAACAGGGAGTAAGGAGGGTTGCCGGGGAGGAAAGCGTCCAAAGTGAGGGGATGGAGGGGTCTTCCCATAACCACACCACACCAGCCACACCATTGAACTCTGTACAAATATCTATAGCCCAGTGGCAGTCAACCACAGCAATTATACCCACTAAGTCTGATGGGAATGGGAATGGCCTTAAGCCGATTGTAGCAGCTATTGATAACCCAAAGCAGCCACTAAGAAATCTATCTAAACTTCATGTTCTATCGTGGAATATTGCGGGCCTTACCTCTAAACTAGAAAATCCAGAGTGGGGAGCCCTCATTCATGCAAATGACATCTGCATGTTCCAAGAAACCTGGGCCAGGGAGGGCACCCATAGACTAGGCTATGCAACCTTTTGCCTAGCAGCCACCAGTGGGGGAAGGGGTAGACCTGCGGGAGGACTTTGCACATGGATTGCCGTGCATCTGTGTTGCACTACAAAACAGCTTGAGACACCCTCACGGGATTTACTTTGTGACATTCTGACCTTTCCCACTAAGATCAGAGTGGCTACAATCAATGTCTACTCCCGCCCAGTTAGCTATGGTCAGGAGTCGACAACTCTTGAGCAATTGTCAAGTTTTTTGCACACTATCCCAGATAATACCCTGGTGGTTCTCGCTGGTGATTTCAACTGCCAGTATGAACCCCTGAAAGATTTAATTGGGGCGATGCCAATGAGGAAGACCAGCATTGGGCTATACCAGAACCGAATGTACCGGCCACTCGGGCTTGGACCCCACTGGTACTCCAAATGAATACCCTCACACTGACTCATTCTATTAGGGCTTGCAATGGGCGCACTAAATCTGACTGCCCGGCAAACCACACCTACAACAGACTGGGTAGCTCCTCCATTCTGGATTATATCCTGATGGACACTAAATCCTGGCATCGGGTGATTGATTTTAAGGTCATTCCCCGTCATGATAGCGACCATAATGCCTTGATTTTAGAGATGGTATTGCTTTGTCCCATGGATACTCATGTAAATCAATACCCAATTGGACCTAGGCCACTCTTAACTAACTGCAGGAGGAGAGTTAAATGGGGGCTCTCTGCAATTCCCAGGAAAAGGTATCATCCCTTTACCAAACTGTCATCCCTTACCTTGAGGCCGCTAATCAATTTAGTTACATTGCTGCCTCTGATACTGCCCGAGCAGAAATTGGGAAAAACCATCAAGGCTTAGTGTGTGATTTGGCAAACTTTTTTTCCCTTTAGCAAAACCTAAGAAAAAAGATCCCACGGGCCACCCCTGGTATAATGGTGATTGCGGAGGGCTAAGAAAGCGCTAGTCCTAGCTATCAAAATTTAAGATCGTCCCATGATAAAAGACAAGCGGATAGCGCATAAAAACACAATCAATACGGCAAAAAACCGGTGGGAGGGAGACAAGTGGGAAAGCCTGAAATCTGCCTTATGTTCCAGGGACATGCGGTCCTTTTGGAATTTAGTCAATATTGGCTCTACAGAGGGTAAATTGGCAACAGAACCAAATTTCGGGGCAGCAATCTGGAAGACCCATTTTGAAGCCCTCTATGCAAGGTAAGAGGAAGAAGCAGGACAAGCTACTAATGAGTGTACTTACCTGCAGTCCCTTAATTCTGCTGTCATAGAAATTCCCCTGAAAGAGATAATGGGTGCATTGAGAAGGGTAACCCCCTCTAAGGCGCCGGGATTAGATAAGATCCCAGGTGACCTTTTTCGCAACGAACCTAATATCTGGGCCCCTTACCTATGGACCCTGTTTAATACTATCCTACATGGAATGCCGATTCCCCCGACATGGTTGGGGGCGGAGATTATCCCAATTTACAAAAAGGGCTCACCACTCCTCCCCGCTAACTATCGTCCAATAAGCTTCATAGATGCCACCCAAAAAATATATGCACGAGTGCTATTGGATCGAATGGAAAGCTGGATGGAGGAGCATTCCATACTTAGCCCTTACCAGGTAGGTTTTAGAGCCAAGATGTCCACAATAGATCAGATACTCAGGCTGCAACTTCTGTACTGGAAGACAGTGCTTTTGGAGGGTGGCAGCCTCTATCTGATCTTTGTGGACCTAAAATCGGCCTTTGACCTGGTCCCTAGGTACAAACTGTGGTCCATTTTATTAGATTTGGGCCCCCCCCCCTTACCTCCGTTATCAGATGAAGCGGCTCCACGAACACAACTAGGCCCAAGTTAGGTACGGTAAAAACGGTGAGCTTACTGATCCCATTCCAATAGACAGAGGGGTAAGACAAGACAAAGATGCATGCTGGCCCCGACCCTCTTTTGCCTATTTATCAATGGTCTGGTGGAGGTTTTGACTGCTGGGAGGGACATAGATGCCCCAAGGTTGGTGAACAACAAGGCCCCGGCCCTGATGTTCGCCGATGATACCCTCTTATTATCCAAGTCCCCAATGGGAATACAGAGGGCCTTGGATATTTTCCATCTATTCTGTAAAAATAGGGGTTTGGAGATAAACTCACTAAAAACAAAATTTATGGTTTTTAATGCAGGTAACACCACGCGACCAAACCCTCTTTTAGATGGGAAACCATTAGAGAAAGTGACTGTCTTTGACTACTTAGGCTTAACACTCACTGATAAAATGGAGTGGAACGCACAAATTAAGAAGGCTAGCCTAAAGCTGGCTCAGACAGCCGGGGGGATAGCAAAGATGTCTTTGAAGTGCACCCACAAAATGGTCGGTCCAGCAATGGAAATTTACAAGGCCCAGGGTAGGGGAGCGACCTTGTATGGGGCATAAATATGGGGCCATCGACCATCTGATCCCCTCTCCAAGAAGGAGAACTCTTTTATTAGGCAGCTACTAGGTCTCCCTAAAAGTACACCACTGACGCCACTCCGTATGGACCTTGGGGTCAGCCCAATTGCAGAGAAAGCTGCCCTTAGGCCCCTCCTTTATTGGAGATGTCTCTGGAGTACTCCAGAGCTTGAGTTTTTTAGAGAAGAGCTAAAGGAGGTGCTAAATTTACAGAGAGCTGGCAAAATCCCATGGCTGTCCTATATTAAAAATACTTTGGCTGCTATGAGGATGGGAGACCTATGCGTTAATGCTGAAGCAATTTGCACAATAACTCCCAAGAAGGCCCTGTCAAAGATTTTTAGAGAATTCAAACTCAACCAGATAAAGGCCAATCCCGCCACTGGCATACTGACCCTATCTTTTTTAGAGGCCAAAGATCAATACAACCTAGAACCTGTTGTTGATGTCATACAGCCTCACCTAGCTAAAAAACTTTATTTACAATTTAGGCACGGTGTACTACCACTCCGTGCCTTTACAAATAAATGGGGAGACACTTTGACCCAGGGCTGTCCGGCCTGTGTAGATATTCCGGAGACGGACCAACATGTACTATTTGTCTGCCCGGCATACAAGAAGGTTAGATACCGATGGCTACAACAGGTATGCCGGAATCTTGGGACAAAGCATTGTGCGGAGGCCTACAGGCTCCTAAAATATGACACCAGTCTGCCCATTGTGTATTCAGTCTCCCGATATTTATTCTCTATGTGGTGTGTACGTCTATCCATATTAAAATCTGGGCTGGTTTAATTGGATAATTTTAGCTTATTACTGTAAACAAAACTTATTAATAATTTTATTTCCCTTTTTAAACGTTATAAAATGTGTATTTTTAAGTAGTACTTTTTTAATATTCACATTCAGAATTTTTTTTAAATATTGTAATGCACATGCACTTTATCTCTGTAAGATTTATATGTATAAACTGTGCTGTATTTTTTTCTCTGGGCTCTTATGGCCATAAAGGCCGAAATAAACAATTTTTTGATTATTAAAGAAACCCCCTAACAGTGGTGTTACATTTTAAATTCTGAATTTTTGCTTTTCCAGTCCAAGGACTCTTAAACTATACTGCCTACCAGTAAGGATGACATGCGACTCCTACTCCTTGTAGGCCTCTGTATTAAGGAACCTTTCCTGTATACTGATTTGCACAGCGATGATTGTCTCTGTGCAATGCGTGTGTGATGTAAAGTGTTCTGACATCTTAAAATGGTATGAGTGGCACTATAAAACTAAATGAATCTAAGAGACAGTGGTTATGGAGACTTGGGGGGCATTGTCAAATGGTGGTAGTGAGGGAATCCGTGGCGGAGGTGGTCATTGGGGGGGCGGCAACAAACATTGTCGCACAGGGCGCCACCAGTGCTAAAGCCGGCCCTGGTCAAACCATTGATGATCAAGGGGTTACACACATCATTTTGAAGTGCAATCGTCTCTTTGGTATATTGGAAGTGTAATTGTCTCTTTATAGTAAGATTGTTTGTTTAAGGAAGGGAGATGTTGCATTCTTGTTTATTACGTTTGGTCTTGTTTCGATTTACTTATGGAAATGTAATTGAACACTTATCTCGTGCACTGCGCATGCCGGTTTCTGAGTCCTGTTACTAAATTTCCACCTAAAAGCAGCTGGAGATCTGTATCCAAGATGGCAGGTTGTCAGCTGGCAGGCTCCTCTCTTATACTTGACTGCATCTTATGAAGTCTGCTTCTACATGTGGTTATTTGCAGGACCAGAAGAAGTAACTTCTACTCACACTTTAGGCTGCCATGCCATACCAAGATGAGTCTTCCAGTACAAAACTATTCTTTAATACTTTCCCCACTTTGTATGCGTGTTGTAAAGTACAGAGCACATGCAATGTTGGAAAAATGTAGAGAGATTTTAAACTAGTTCCACAGTTACACCCGCTTTGAGGATGGATACTTTTTGGGCACAAAACTCTGTCTATCAAAGTTAGCAGATAGGAATTTGCATCAAAACCCATGGGTCGTTGCATGGGAACGCCCATGTACCACCCATGGAACAACCCGTTGATACAAAATAGCGCAAAGTAGAGTGTATCACTAGTTTGTGTTATTTTGGCCAGCTTTGTAATGGAAATCCTGATTTCCGATGGAAAGTAAATACCACCAAATCAATTTTGCACTGGGTTTGCATTGAAATAGTAACACAAATGTGGGCAGTGTTAGTGAATGTGGGCCCAAGTCTCTGGGGGCGTAGCTACTATAAGACCAATAAGTAAGTACCATGGCACAAAAAAACGGTGTAGAATGACTGCACACTGTTCTCGGTCACACGTCCGTCCTGGAATATCCTGTCACACTGTGAAGTTCTTCCTATCAGAAAAAAATAACTTCTTGGTAAACAAAGATCTATTGTGGCACAGAGATCTATGTATGCCTAAATTCTGAAGGCCACTGATGGCAGTCATAAGAAAATTAGGCTAATTCTGCACTACACCTTTTTTATTCCCAAAAATAGTCACACTTTTGTATACAAATTACTAGTTGTTTGCCAAACCGCAAACGATGTGCCTTTTGTCATAGAGTGGCGCCAATATGTCCTTTCAGAAATTATGCTTGTGTTACTAGATGGTGCTGGTTAGCACCAACACTTTAGGTGTGTTCTATAACACTGTACAAAATGCACTATTTTCCCCCGGAGAGTGATACTTCATTGTGCACTCAATGCAACCCGACAGTAATTTACTAGTAGGTCTGTAATCCTGTCTGAAGGGCTACACAATATTGTATGTTTATGCGTTCCCGCAGCCATCTTGTGGCTCACGCATGTAGCCGCTGTACAACATTTCTGTTTACAGTGCTGAATCACAGCACAGTGAATTAACGATTCCTGGAACCTCTGCAATGTTGTCGCGCCCAAAGCATGAACTGACACATTTTTGCACATACATTTCAGATTAATGCCAATAGAGATGCAAACGTTCAATTTTATCAAAGGGATTATAGATCTAAGGGAACATTTGAACAGCATATCCCTGGAGTGTTTGGATAAACTTATGAGATGCGCACTCTCAGTGGACGACAGGTTTGCGAAGTATTGAATTACCCGAATGTGCTAGGATTCTGGCTGTGTTATTGACATTTTAGCCAAGCTGTCATATTTGAAATTATGCCTGCCTTCGTGTGACCCTGTTGGGACAGCAAAAACCCACAATAAGTGCAGAATTAATAAAAAGATACTAAAGCAGAACCAAACGAATTTAGCTACCTTGCATATATGAACTCGGATGCCAGCATTTGGCAGTGACGTAGGAATGCAGGCCTTAAGTAAATAAATGCCAGATACACTCACCATATGATAAAATGCAAAGCCTGGTAGGTAATTATTTTAGCCTCGAATGCTGGGACACAGTCTCAAAGCCCTGACATTGTCCAAATGGCGAAGTGCACCACAAATGTCTAATTAAAGTCTCACATCTAAAAACAGTGGTCTGTGTGTCTAGGCACATCCCCGGTGTCACAGGCTGTCTGGAGGGTCACTCCAAACCTTTTGCCTTCCTCCTCCTCTTTGATTCTGACCTCGTTTTTGTTGGCTTTAGGACTCTGAGCACTTTATCACTGCTAACTAGTGCTAAAGTGCACGTGCTCTCTCTTCTAAACATGGCAGCATTGGTGTTTACACAATTCGCATATTAGATTTACTTGTACGTCCCTTGTAAAGTGGTATACCAGATACCCAGGGCCTGTAAATTAAATGCTACTAGTGGTCCTGCAGCACTGATTGTGCCACCCACACAAGGGGCCCTTAAAACATCGCTCAGGCCTGCCACTGCAGAGCTTGTGGGTGCGGTTTCACTGCCACTATGTCTTGGCATTTAAAACCCTCTGCCAAGCCCTAAACTCCCCTTTTATTACACATAAGGCAACCCTAAGGTAGGCCCTAGGTAGCCCAAGGGGCAGAGTGCTTGGTAAGTAAAAGATAGGACATGTACGTTTATGTTTTGCATGTCCTGGTAGTGAAAAACCCCTAAATTCGTTTTTCATTACTGTGAGGCCTAATCCTCTCATAGGTTAACTTTGGGAATGTGTTAATACACTTTTAAGATGTAATTCCTGATTAGAAAGGAGTAGCTATGTCATGTTTTCTATCTTTAGAATGGTATTGACAAATCCTCTTTACTGGTAAAGTTGGATTTGACATTACTATTTTAGAAATGTCACTTTTAGAAGGTGGACATTTCTCTTCTCTTACAGCTCTAGGTGCCTGCAGCCTGTCTCTAATACATGCCTGGGGTGGGTGACAGCTCCACTTTGTGCATTCTCTCTAGACAGCCACAAACCCAGGAAGGTTAGGTGTGTCTGAGTGCCCATCTGCATTCTGATGGCTCTTCTTAGGCAGGAAGGGAGGGAGGGAGGGGCTGACACATACACCTGAGTAGGCAGGGTCCTGTCCCCACATAAAGAGCTGACTACCCCTGCAGCTAGTCTGGAGCCAGGGCTGGGAAGAAAGTGCTTCTGTGCACTTCAAAGACCTTTCTTTGAAATCACCCCCTCTTCAAAGGCACAACTGGGCATATGTACTGGGTCTCTGACCCCACCAAATCAGACACTTCTGGACCTGTAAAGAACCTCTGTCAGAAGAACTGCTGTGCTGCTACACGGACTGTCACTCTGTTGGACTGCTGATTTGAAAGACCTACTTTTCTGCTGTGCTGCCCTGCTGCCGGCTGCTCTCTGACCCTGCTGAAGGAGAGCTGGGCTCTGATTTGCAACTGAAGTGATCTCCAAGGGCTTGTTCACTTGCCTCCTGTTGCTTGAGACTCAGGGCTATCAAAGTCTCTACCCCTGCTTCTACAATATACCATCAAATATTATTAATAACACATTAATAACATTATAATAGTAATGAAATAATACAAATAAAATAAAAAAAATTATAAATATAAAATTTTCAAAAGTGTAATTATTATTTATACATATCAATGAATTAACAATTAATTAGAATAGAGCAAATAATTGACATAACAAATAATCAGTTAAATAATTTACATAATTAATTATCAAATAAATCTTTAATTAACCTAAAAACCTCATTACAAATAATAGAATAAAAATGTATATTTTCAATAAGTTCCCACGCCATTCCTCTAAACACAGAATAACCCATTTTGAAATTGCACTATAGACAATTTCAATTGCACTATAACAACCTCAAAATACACTAAAATAGTTAAACTAACAATTATTTTATAAATAATTAACATAATTAATTACAAATAATTATGCAATCCAGACTGGACAGAATTGTTGGAGATGGCCGCGGAGAACCACGCCTCCGCGTAGCCACAGGCGTCTCGGCGTCTCTGAGCAGCATGGCTCGGCATGGAGCTGAGATCTCTGGCGGCAGGCGGCGGGCGCATTGAAGTTCCCGATGCGTTTTTTGGTGTGTTCGGTGTGCTGAATGATCGGGGAGGCATTGCGAGTATTACCGGCAGTATTACCGGCAGGAGCTGAGAAGAGCCTCATGGTAGTGGATGACTGAGCAGGACAAGGCTGGGATTTTCGGACTGGAACTGGACTGGAACCGAGCTGGTTGGAGTAGGTTGGAGCAGGAGTGGGAGCCGCTTTGCTGGGAGAGACGCTGCTTTCGAGGAGGTGAGGTGAACTGGCCCTGAGAACTATGGTTTTTTTCTTCAGAGCTAAATTAACAAACTGAGGGGCAGAACAATTTTTTTTTTATCCTCCTTCAATTTACCCTCCAAATCTTTAAGTATGAAACTGATTTCATAAAGGAAAGGAGAAAGGAGAAAGGAAGGGGAAAGGAAAGGAGAGAGAAATCTTTAAGAGGACTGTGAAATATCTGGTGTATGGATTTAAAAGGGAAGATAAAGATGGGAAAGCATAACAAACAGATTATTCTTGTCACCAAAGTTGATTCTGGGGCAGGACTAAGAGCCAAAACTCGTTTGGCACAGGCAAAAGTGCTTTCTTCATCGGTTAGAGCTGGACATACGGTTAACCGCCCCGGCCTCAACTCAAGCTTTGAGAGCTCGGAAGAGGAGCCTGCTGAGCCGCTCTTGGAAGCTGGGGCCCTCACAGTCCAGCTTCAGATGGAGGATCCCGGCACTACTGAGAAAAATCTGGCTGGCAACCCTATAGCAGGGTCTAGTAAGGAGGAGTCAAAAAACACAAAAGACTTTCCACTATTTTCGAAAAAGGCGTCCCAGGCGGCCCCCCTCAATCCCATTGCCCAACCATCACGGCTGTCTGAGGAAGGGGCAGTTGGGATAGAAGACATCCTCAACAGCCCGCGACAGACCTCATCCTCATCTACATCTATAGATGTATTTTCAACAGCTCAGGCTGCTCTCCCACCCAACTTTACAGCACAAGAATCTAGCCAAAGTTGCGTGGCCCAGGTAACATCTTCCTCTTCTGGGGTCACTCCACTACTCCATACCCAGCTCATTCAGATTCCGGCAGTAGAATCAACAGCATTACGAACAGGGGCCCAGGTACAGCAACAGAACCCGCTTCAGCTGCCCGATGACAATAATGCGGGACCACCGGGCCAGCTCCCGGGGAGTCAGAAGGGGGCAAAGAATCAACAACTGCTGGTTTCAGAATCTGTAGAAGCCTCAATGGATGCCTCGTCGGATGCAGCCCTTACTAAACAGATGGATATTAAGATCTTGCTAAACCTGATCCTTGAGGAGATAAGAGAAATGAAGAGGTCTCAAGAAAATAGCCTCTCTCCATCAGCGCCTCGGGAAAATAGAAGAAGCAGTGGCTTGCCTCCCAGTTAAAATTCAAGAAGCCGAGTCAAGGATCGCCCAGCTAGAGGACCAAATGAGTTGCATGCTCTCGAGAGTAAACAAAGCCACCAAGGATAAAAATATTTTAGAGAATAAACTTGAGGAACTTGAAAACCACTCGCGGCATTCGAACTGTGGGGGTTCCCGAGGGGAGTGAGGGCTCCCAGGTGTTGCAATGGGTGGAATCCTTTATTAAGCAGAGGGTATTGACTGAGCATAATGGGGACCTTACAATCACAAGGGCCCACAGAGTCCCATTTCATCCGCTGCCTAACTCTAACAGTCCACGTACCATCCTAGTTAACTTCGCTGACTATCGAATTAAGGAAAGGATCTTGACAAAGGCCATACAACAAAGACAATTCTTGATTAATGAAACTTCGAATTGCCGTATTTTTTCCGACATGTCAGCGGCAGCTGCACGTAGGCGCAAAGAGTTTGTTAAACTGCTCTTCCTCTTTAAAGCTCAAGGCGCTCAGGCGTCTATAGCCCAACAATCCAAGTTACGTGTTCTTGTGAGGGGGAAATTCCATATGTTCTCTAATTTAGAAGATGCCCAGGGTCTTCTCAAGGAGATCTCTGCTTCAAAGTGAAATGATATGCTAGACAATGTTTACATGGATGTATCAAAGTTCACTATTGCCGGGGGGAGGAGGGTCACCCAGGGTGTAGGTCCATGACACCTAAAAGAGAAGTTGGGGGGGAGAGATGTGGTTAGTGTGGTGGTCCACATTTCTCAAGTGGGGTGTTGCAGAGGGGGGGGGGGTGGCTTCAACGAAGGGTATAGCAGTAAAAAGAGCAGCAGCAGGGGCAATTGGGGAAAGGTCATCAGGATTGTGGGAGTTTTCTTTTGCTATTTGAAACTCTATAGCAATGATAGATAAGTGCTGTATTATTTCAGTCATTGTTAATGGGATACTAAACTAACAAAAGTATGGTGGACTTATTAGGTGGCTAGCTTCCTTTTCGCCCCACGTATTATTTCTTCAAGAAACTCACTTAAAAACTAATTCCCCAAAGCTTTTTCTCCCTAGAGCATTTTCTCACGCTTTTTATGCATCAGCTGGGCTGGCCAAAAGAGGGGTAGCTATCTATTTTTGTAGAGGTCTTCCGTGGGAATTTGGTCAAGTCCCGAGAGACCCCTTTGGAAGGTGGATCTGGATCGAGGCCAAATTAAGCGGTACGATATCAAACTTTGTAAATTACTATGGCCCAGTGGTGGATGATACCGCAGCACTTTTGAAAATCAGTGAGTTACTTAGGGGGGTACCTGGGACGATAATTTCGGGTGGGGATTTTAATTTCATTCAAGATTTAAAGAAAGACACCTCCAATAAGAACAAGAAACAGTTAAAGCCTAAAACCAAAAAGTCCTAGATGCTTTAAAACAGGAGTATCTCTTGCTAGATCCCTGGCGCCTAACTAATCTGACTGATTGTAAATATACATGCTATTCTCGCCAATTTCATACGGCTTCCCGTATTGATTTTTTTTTAATATCGCGATCCCAGAAACATACAGGTACTGAAATAGGGGCAAATTCATTCTCTGACCACTCCCTTGTAAAGCCAGAGTTGGAAATTGAGGAGGGAAGAGGATAAGATCCAGGTGGCAGATGTATCGTCTCCTCCTTCAGGATCTCCAATGGGTAGCTAACATAAAAGAATGGATACTAGAATACTTTAGGATTAATGAGAACACGGCAGAAGCTTTTTCTGTTTGGGGGGGGTTTAAAGCTGCCTTACGTGGGCAGATGATTGCTTTTTCAGCCGCACAGTCTAAACAACGGCGTGATAAAATAGCCAAACTTCAGCAGGCTGTAGACAGTGCTTTACGCCTGAGAAATACCCCGTCACAGGGGGCGGGGGAAGCTGGAAGTCAGCTTGAAAGGGCGAAACAGGCATTGAGGGAAATTTTTTTAATTGAAGAAATAAATAGTTCTAGAACATACCAACAACGAGTGTACGAGGACAGCCAAATGGTTAGTAAATTGCTAGCCGGGGCAATAAAAACCAAACAAGAAGCAACTTTGATTTCCGAAATTATTGATCCAAAGACCAGGGACACGATAACGGATAAAGACGGCATAGCCCATGTCTTTATGGAACACTATACGCAGTTATATGCCACCAGATATGAGGCAAGATTGGACCAAATCCAGGAATATTTTGAGGGGGGTAAATCTTCCCAGTATGTCAGAGTTGCTAGTGGAACAAATCCATCTCGATATATCAGAAACCAAAGTTCTTAATGTTTTGAAATCTATTGCAGGGGCAAAGGCCTGTGGAACTGATGGGCTGCCGATTGAATTTTATAAAACTTTTTCTAAGAAATTGACTCCCTTCTTGGTGAGGCTGTTTAATAATATTAAGTCGGGAGGCTGTGTTCCCTTAAGTTAAGTTTCAAAGAATCTATAATCGTTAGCTTTGTGAAGAAGGGAAAAAATCATAAGGACGTCAATTCATACAGACCGATCAGTCTTCTTACTGCTGATTATAAAATTCTAATGAAAGTCTGGGCCCAACGCTTCACCCCCATAGCCCAGAAACTGATTCATAGTGATCAGTCCGGGTTTGTTGCGGGGAGGTCCATGTCCTCCAATACTGGGTTCCTAATTCAGGCTCTCGATTATTTTACGAACAATAAAATTCCAACGCTCATTATGATGGTGGACGCCGAAAAGGCGTTTGACCTGGTTAATTGGGACGCACTTTTCTTTGGACTGGATAAATTTGGTGTCCCTGCCCAAATCATAAATATGCTAAGGAACATCTATCAGGGTGCCCAGGTTCAGGTGGTGATAAATGCCAATCAAATAGGGACAGTCAATATCAATTGTGGGACCAGACAAGGTTGCCCGTTGTCCCCCCTACTGTTCACCTTTTTTATCGAGCTCCTGGCCATAAGAATTCGCGGAAATCCAGAAATTAAAGCTCCAATAACGGGGATGGCGAAATTAAAACTCTTCGCAGATGACATTGTTCTATATTTGAGCCCCGAGAGCCTGAACCTGGATCAGGCATTAAAAGAATTCAGCCAATTTGAATTAATAGGGGGTATAAAATTAATCAAAATAAAAACGGAGATCCTAACATTGAATGTCGATTGTAATTCTTTACCCTCCAACTTCAAATCTCAGGCTTTAAAAACAGAACCAATACGATATCTGGGTATATATGTCTCTAATCACTATGAACAGTTGTTCAGCTTAAACTACTTAGCAACGCGGAATAAAATTAAAATATTGCTTGATAAGTGGTCTTTCTTACCCCTAACACTAATAGGCCATGTAGCTCTTATAAAAATGTCCATTCTCCCCCTACTAGTATTCCTTTTTATAAACGTACCTTTAAAAATCAATTCCAACTATTTTAAAGAGCTGGAGTCAATGTTCAGGGAATTTGTTTGGAGTAGGAAGGCTTCTAGGGTTAAGTTAGCTATACTGCAGATAGAAACTAAACAGGGTGGTCTAGCATTACCAAAAATTCGAACCTACTATGAGGCAGCGATTTTGGATCTTACAGCACGCTTATTGGAATCAAATGGTTTACTAGACAATTTTCTCTTTGACAGAATGGTTCAGGAGTCTGGCTCACAAATTCCGATATTTTTAAAAACATCTAAATTGCCGAAAAAGACCAGATACAAGACAGTACAAGACTTTTCCTCTAGACTGCAATCCTTTTTTAAACAAGCCTGCTCCTCAGGATTTTATTATTCAAAGCTAGTGGAATGTAAAACTCTCGGACTCCAAATACACTCTAGTCGTCTCAAAAGATGGAAGGACTGTGGTCTTGAGGAATTGGGACATTTTTTTATTAATAATAAAGTAATCTCCTGGCAAGAGGTACAAAACAGATATGGCGACCGAAATAAGCTTGGTTTCTTGGAGCATCTGCAGATTGTAAATTTTATAAATAGGTATAATCTATCATTAAGCGGTGCTCCAACAAAGCAGGTAAGCGCTCTATACAGAGCCAATTTAAAGGGGGTTGGAAATTGGTACTCTCAGTTGAAAAAGTGTAATGAGCCCCCCCTGGTGGAAGAATTCCTGGGAAGAGTAATACGGGAAACTAATTGCTCTTTCTCTCGCCAGGAATGGCAGTCTATAGCCCAGTTAGGGAGTAAGGCATTAAGAGCAGCCAACTTTAAAAGGATGGCTTTTCTATCTCGGTGGTTGCATATTATACTCCTAAAACTCTTAGTAAAAGACATCCGGAAGTGGAAAATAGAGGTTTCCGATGTCAGGCAGAAGACGAAGGGGATTGGCTCCACACATTCTTCACATGCCCAAAACTCGAGTCATTCTGGGTTAAGATCTTCTCGGCTATAAGTCAGGCAATTCAGAAGAGGCTTTACCGTGAGGCAGAGGTAGCTCTCTTTGGCATTTCTAGAGTAAGGTCTGATGTGACAAAAGCAGAAGAGACCTATACGGCGATTAACTCTTTAGTTGCTCGTTCTCTAATTCTCCAAAATTGGAGGTCTGAAGATGTACCTTCCTACTCTAAATGGTTAAACAAAATGAAACGAACCATGAGGTTTGAAGAAGCTTATGCTAAGAGGGTAGGCGCAACAAGAAAATTTAACGCTGTTTGGAAGTTTTTTGAAAATTCTGAAACTATGGTGGAAATATAAATTTTATAGACATTGCACTTTAGCGTTGGGGAGCACTATAGCACATTGCACTTTTTTTGGCTCGTTCGAGATGCACTTTAGAAAAGGCACGATTGCACTTTTATAATGCAGCATCTCTGCAGGTAAAATGTTTGCATATTTTTGATCGGGTAGAATACGATTTTTAGTAGTGCTCTATAATCGAGGTTATAGGTTTAACTATTTCTGCCTTTACGATGATTTTAGGTAAACGTAAAGGCCTCTGAATAATGTCAGTATATTTATCTTCTGTCACTTTAGCACTCAAGCACTTTAGAAAATTAATGAGTAAGATCGGTTTACTTTCAAATAATGTAAGACTCAGCCAGACTTCTGTTGCTTATTATCTTCTGTTCTTGTCTTGGTTTTTAATTCATGTTGGTTCCATTTGAAAAATGAATAATATTTATTGATCGTAAAATGTCAGTTTTAATTCCTGATGATTACTGTGACCATTATGTATTTTATGCCCTTATGCTCTGCTCAATAAAAAAAATAAAAAAATAAAATAAAAAAAATTATGCAATCAACAAACAAAATCACAACAATAATTTATAATTTAAATATTTCCTACCCTGCCCCCCTACAAGCCCAACAACCTGCTACTACATTATAAAGTAGTAATTAAACACTGAAAAAAAGTACGCATTAAAAATCAGAACATACACATAAATAGTTGAAATAACAATTAATCAATTAAGTAATAAATATTTATTTAACACAAACATTAATTTAAAATAAAAAACAGTAATTTATCATTCAAATAAGGTACACCTTGTACCCCTACAACCCACTAATACATTATAAAATTAAATAGTAAACTATAGAAAAATAAATTACAAATTAAAATCACAAAATACACATATCTAACTAAATGCAATTAACCAATTAACTGCATACGTAAATACTGATTAAATATTTAATTCACATGAAACATTATTTTAAAATAAAAAACAAAAATGTGTAAGATATTTAAATTACTGTTTATTTTAAATAACTTCCTCCCTATTCCCTTATAAACCCAAACCCTTGCTACTAAGCTTTAAATTAGTAATTAAATGTAGAGCATTTTAAAATACACATTAAAACTTACACACTACAGTAAAATAACTAAAACTATGATTATAACAATGCTAATATCTAAAGATAATATAATAACTAAAATATATTACATTTATTAAAATATATTTAATAAAACTGCATTAAGGTAGGGGTGGTTGGAGGGATGGGGCTCATCCATTTAATTTGTATTTTCTGGAAGGCCGTAACAATCAACGGGGGTCGACTTTTTGTCGCCTTCGTTGATCTCTGTGCCGCCTTTGATCTAGTCCCAACAGCACTGCTGTGGGGAGCCTTAGATAAGATGCGCATCCCCTTCAATCTAATGGCAATTCTTGTACGGTTACACAAAGAAAAGTATGCAAGGGTTAGGTGGGGGAGCAGGGCCCACAGCAACACCCATTGCACGCCCCTTTCATGCAGAAAACTGCGTGAAAGGGCATAATGCCACTCTGTAAATATGGTGCAGGGCGTTGTGCCACCGGAACGTTGTAAAAAGTGATGTTCTAGTGGCGCAATCCCCTTCTAAATATGCTCCTGAGTACACTATTTTGAATTCACGTAGCGTTTTCTTCACCACTTGGAAGGTTTTTCTAGTGCACAGGACAGGAATTGAAATAATGAGGCATGCTATCCTTTAAACCGAAGCCTATCTTACTCTCTATTCCTTCTGGAGGGTCAGATATCGGTCTCTATATTGTAGGGAAAAAAATGGATGAGATTGCAGAACAGGCCAAACACGTGGGTGCATGCTTTTCAATAAAACATTGGAAGAATTTTTGTAACCGAAATAAAGTTATTACTACTACTACTCAATGAAAGTTTCTATGTTAAGGATGTGCGTTGGCGCTGCAAGCACTAATATGCTAAGGTTGTTTCTACGAGAGCGTGCCTCCGAGTCTTCATGCTTAACTTTCACTCTCGCCAATTGCTGTTTCTAATTTTCTAATTCTCGCAGGGATTGAGACACATGTATCTTCCAGCTGATTCTTTTGTCTGCATTGATTAGCCTCTCCACTTGCTTATCTTGCTTGCTTGCAGGACATCCACCTTTCCATCCAGGCTTCCAAGTTTGGTAAAGATGCCTTTAACTACCAATTTTATGACAAACAACATTGATTTGCACACAAGGAATTGCAGTGATTAATCTCTCACATATTCACATAAACAACTATCGACTGTTTTTTGAGTTGCAAAATGATTACATTTATCCTTTTTAAAAATCTTTTTCTTCTTTACTCATTTTGAGCACCTGGTAAGTATTCAATTGCTTGGGAACATTACAGTATTGCATTTGAAAGAAGGCTCTGGTTAAGGCTCCGGTTAACCCTCCAGAAATCCCCAAAAAGTATACTATGTTTTTAAATCTTTGAAATCCCAGTCATACTTCTCCAAAATTATTGAGGTCACACTCGGAAGATTCACTAATCCCCAAAGGGAAACTGCAACCTTTTTAGAGGAAAGGGAAACTGGCAGGTGTCTCTCATTACTCCCTACTGGCTTATGCTCATAGGGGATTCAGACAAAACCTCTCAGAAAGACTCATTTTTTACAGGTGACATTTCGGAGCCCTTTGCGAACCCCATAATGAGTACACACAAAAGTGTTATTGGACCTCTTTGCTGCACTGGATAAGGTGTCCCGTCCCATTATGCTGGTTGGGTTGCCTACTATGGTAGTTTGTATCACCCAGTGCCAGCTTTAGGGCGATGCGACCGGTGGCACTGCACCGTGCGCCAAGTTTGCGGGTTCCATTTGCACTCTGACTAAACTGAGCACCTTTGTAGATATTTCATTTCCATGATGCTGTGGAAACACAAGGCGAACAAAGGCGCTCCCCTCATTTCACAGAGCCTGCTTACCTTTAATTCTTTATGTTGTCAAAAGGAGTACACTGTCATTGGGCAATAATGACTACTAAAGTTCTAAAAGACAATTGCAGATTCTCCTAGCCAGCTGTGTAGGAGAGTCCTGATTTTATTGAAGACAGGGGAATATTATGCAGCTTTTCACAACATTTTTAGCATCACAAGAGCAACAATACTGTAAGCCATTCAGAAAGTGAGATAAACAATCACATAGTATAAATAGGGTCCATTCGAAACATGGCATCCTCTTTTATTGATGTGACCACAACCTTTTCGAAGTCCATGGACAAAACGAAACACCAGAAGCCACAACAGAAAACCCAGTAGTAACAACATTGAGTCCTCTTGACTTTGCGAAACTGAATCCAGAATTCACCATTCAAATGCTCCAGTGGATCAGTATATTCGAATTCAATTTTCCATCGTCTACGCCTGATTTTTCGCTCTAGGAGCTACATACAAATCACAGAAAACAGACTGGTATTGGATGGTAAAAGTACACTGGAGAGATAATATTCACCTCTGTTGTCTTTAATAAAATCAGGACTCTTCTTCACTACTGGCTAGGAGACTCTGCAATTTTAGCACAAGACAAAGAGGCTCTATTAAGCATGTTCAAGGCTTCAACATTGCCTCATGATCTACAAAGGAAATGTTCTAAATGTGAAACCCTATACCAATCTGCATCCTGAGATCATATTGCTACTTGCAGTTCATAAGTTACAATCCTTCTAATATACCACAGTGAGCTATGAGCTGGCATCAAAGAACTGCATACACACTGCAAGCTATGCGTTTGGAAAGTTATTGTTTTTCTCAATATTTCCTCATGCTAAGGTTGCCACAACATTTCCTTTGGGTAGTGATACATTCTTATTAGCATATGTAACCACAACCATTGTGTTACATTTTAAATTCTGAGATTGTGTTTTTCTAGACTGAGTTATCTTAAGATATTAACGCCTACCAGTATGGATGCCATGTAACTCTAACATCCTGTATCGCTCATTGCCTTATATACCATTTCCTATTCATTAATTTACACACTTGTATGATTCATAGTCTCTGTGAAATATGTGCCTGTGATGCAAAGTGCTCTGACACCCTACTTGGGATGAGTAGTGCTATAAAAGAAGTGAATGTGAGAGAGGCGGCAATGAAGGGATGAGAGACACCGTTGGAGTGTAAAAGGGAGGGACTGTGCAGAAAGAGGGCGGAGGCCAACAAAGATTGTTACACGGGCGCCACTAGTGCTAAAGCCTGCCCTGGGAGCACCCTCCGAGTCTGGTTTAGCTCCTTTTTTGAGAGATAGGTCACAGGCGATTGCTCTTGCCATTCTCTGTTCTTCATTTAAACACAATCTTGTTGTGTGTAACGTGGCTGCATTCTGAGTCCCCTCAGTTTAACCTTTATGGATGCCCCATGCTCTCGAGATTTGAAATTAACCTATATGCTGATGTGGATGATGCTCAGCTGATTGTAAGGCTGAAAGATGATCTAGCATCGATGCGACATCGGCTCCAAGACTTCATGCTTGCCAGTTTCACAAGGATGGATGAGAACTACTTGTGAGCACACTGGCTTCAGGCAGTCTAACTAGTTCTCTTCTAGGGTCTAGGGGGCTTCCAGTTCCCTTCAATGGTCTTCGGATCAGGGTCCCACCACTTCTTTTCTCTGCCCCCGGAGTCTTTGTGGTACTCCGGCTCTTGCTCAGATCCCCAGCCTAGGTCCTTGGTTCTTCCCTTCTTATTCATTTTAAGTGGACAGTCAAGCAACAAAGACCTCAATATTAGGATGAAGCCCTCTTTCATGACCCCACCATTATTACCATTGGTGAGTTTTCATGCAGCCCTGTCCCTCCGTGGTCATTGAATTCTTAATGTCCTACTAATGTGTAATATCTTATGTGATATCTCTGTGTTCTTATGTTCTTAGAATGTTATGTAGCTCCTAGCAACTATGCTAGAAGATTCAGTTGAGTTGGAGCTGCAGTTAGAGGCGGTCCTGTCCGTCTCTTCTTACCATGTAGCCTTAATAAACCACTTAACTTACTTCTGGATCAGCGTGGTTACTACAGATTTATTGGCGACGATCTAAGGCTACTTGGTCATCCTACCTTCGCGTGTGAGGTCAATCAAGGAACTTCAAATCTCATCTGTTCATCTACAACTATAACTTCCTTCAAGCAAGCAAGTTTCCTCTGCGTGTTGAACGGAGTACTGAGCAGTGGACTATAGTTCATCCTGAGTGTGGAGCAATGTGGAGCAGTGATCCCTGTATTTCTCCCTACGCTTGGACTCGTACTACCAACAAAAACGGGAGGGTATTGCTTTCTGTGCCCTAATCTGAGCCGCTGCCCTGCGCTACCCACTACTGTTCCCAGTTTATTTATTTTTAGCATTATTTTCTTCTGTCTCAACCTTTTAAGTCCCCGCTGGGAACACCGTCTTCGCCCCGCGCTTGCCGGCATTTTTCAAATTGCTCACGAGCTCCTCAACATTTATGAAAACATTCTCACCTGACGCACTGCCTGCGCTGCCCACTTGGCAACCATTCTGCGCTGACGTTCTTTCCGCCCTTACGAGTGCATTCCCTGCTCCGCGCTGCTGTCCCCAGTTTCTGCCTCTGACGTTGTGCTTGTAGCGTGCTGACGGCGTCACGTTACGCTACGCACCAGCGGCCATCTTTGATTGGGACCAGCTTCAGCTTCTACCGATAGCTTCTTGCTTCGCGTCTTTTTGTACAGTGTGTCACAAGGTGATACACACACCTCATTTAACATTTAAAACAGCGTTTCGCTGCAACGTTAGACTGTGTCTGCATTTTAAAAAAAAAATCGACAGTTTATTCAACAACTTTCAAAAGTTCAAACTTTATTGTTCCTCAACTCAACTCAACTATATTTTTGTACAATCCTCCAGTAAATTGTTTTCATCACGGTGATGCACACACCTTTTCAGCTTCCTTTTTATTCACCTTTTGCTAAAGTCCGGTGAGAACTACATGATTATACATTTTGTGTGTACTCTTTTTCAATATTTTTTACGCTTACGGTGATACACACACCATTCCGACAATGTTGTACATTTTTGTGCACTCTTGTTCTACAACAGTGATGCATACACTTACTTTATAAAATCTTTGTTCTTCTATATTATTTTTCTTTTCAATATTTCCTTCACCCTATTTTCTCATTTGTTTTTTTTAAAAACACCAATGTGCACCATGCAATCCGTCAATCCTCCTCCTGCATTTTTAGATTCTCCAGGAGAGCCTACAGTTCGTTGGGAAATTTGGCATGATGCTTTCGAGACATACTTAGGTGCCATTGGTGCTTCTCGTTTCGCTGCTGAAAGAAATTGTTTTTTATTATTACATTCATTAGGGTTTGAAGGAAGGTCAATTTTGAAACATTTACCACCTTTGACACAAGAACAGTCTGGAGACTTTGACGAATATCATCAAACGGTGCTGAAACTAAAACACAGATTTGACAAACAACCAAGTCTCATGGTTTTAAGACACAAAGGGGCCGATTCCGATCTTGGTCGGAGGCGCACCTAACACCATTCGGTCGGGAAAAAAGCCATGCGAATGCCTGTTTCCCGACCGATCCGCACATTATTCCGAACGAGCAAGTACGATGCGCACAACAGCATAGATTTCGACCCAGTCGTACTCACCCAATCCAGGTCCTGTTCCCCGACCGAGCCGGATCCGGAATCGTAGAATCGAGCCGCACGAAGCAAAAATGCAGCCCCGTCCGGCCGGACAAGTACGATGCGCTTCCCGTACGCGCCGAACCCGTCGCTACGCACGGCACGTCAAAGCATCCGGTCGAGGCGCACATAAGCTCCGATTCGCGCCACAACACGATCCACGGCTACGAGACGAACACGCCAGCGACGAGGACGACGCGAAGCAAAGAGAAAGACGAATGAGACGAACCAACCATGAATCCCTTCGTGCCGATCCTACCAATATTCTACCTCTATTACCGGGACAGGCACGGACGCGTACGGCGCAGAAGGTAAGTCAGACACCAACAACAAAAACAAACTACACGTACCCGACACATCACTCACAGAGGGATGCAGAAATACCTACACCAGCAACAACAGCACCATAGGGGCGGGATGGCCCTCACCAATGCCACACATACACATAGGGGCCTGTATGCCTACCACTACTGCCACCCCTACCCATGGGGTGCTGGATGCCTGCCACTACTACCACCTCTACCCATGGGGGGCTGGATGCATGTCACTACTACCACCCTTACCCAGGCGGTGCCAGATGCCTACCACTACTACCACCCTTACCCAGGGGGTGCCAGATGCCTACCACTACTACCACCCTTACCCAGGGGGTGCCAGATGCCTACCACTACTACCACCTCTACCCATGGGGGGCTGGATGCCTGTCACTACTACCACCCTTACCCAGGGGGTGCCAGATGCCTACCACTACTACCACCTCTACCCATGGGGGGCTGGATGCCTGTCACTACTACCACCCTTACCCAGGGGGTGCCAGATGCCTACCACTACTACCACCTCTACCCATGGGGGGCTGGATGCCTGTCACTACTACCACCCTTACCCAGGGGGTGCCAGATGCCTACCACTACTACCACCCTTACCCAGGGGTGCCAGATGCCTACCACTACTACCACCTCTACCCATGGGGGGCTGGATGCCTGTCACTACTACCACCCTTACCCAGGGGGTGCCAGATGCCTACCACTACTACCACCTCTACCCATGGGGGGCTGGATGCCTGTCACTACTACCACCCTTACCCAGGGGTGCCAGATGCCTACCACTACTACCACCTCTACCCATGGGGGCTGGATGCCTGTCACTACTACCACCCTTACCCAGGGGGTGCCAGATGCCTACCACTACTACCACCTCTACCCATGGGGGGCTGGATGCCTGTCACTACTACCACCCTTACCCAGGGGGTGCCAGATGCCTACCACTACTACCACCCTTACCCAGGGGGTGCCAGATGCCTACCACTACTACCACCCTTACCCAGGGAGTGCCAGATGCCTACCACTACTACCACCTCTACCCATGGGGGGCTGGATGCCTGTCACTACTACCACCTCTACCCATGGGGGGCTGGATGCCTACCACCAACACCACCCCCACTCATAGGATGGACAATGCATGACACAACCAGCACACCACAACCTAGGAAATGCAAGAAAAAGACATCCCCCCAACACCATGACAAGCGTGTGTAGACTGTGTCAAATGCCTACAACACTGAACATGACTTTGAACATACAATGTGACCCCCTATCACATGTGCCACACATATATGTGTGTGGCCCCCACAATGCAAGCAGGCCATGACCATTGTGGCAATGGGGTCCAAAACCCCATCATCACAGTGACCAAAATGTTAGTGTGGGGTCCATAGCTGAAGCACATTCAGAACATTGTGGCAATGGGGTCTAAACCCCCATCATCACAGTGACCAAAAGGTAAGTGTGGGGTCCATAGCTGAAGCACATCTTGAACATTGTGGCAATGGGGTCCAAACTCCCATCATCACAGTGAGCAAAATGTAAGTGTGGGGGTCCATAGCTGAAGCACATCTTGAACATTGTGGCAATGGGGTCCAAACCCCCATCATCACAGTGAGCAAAATGTAAGTGTGGGGGCCCATAGCTGAAGCACATTCAGAACATTGTGGCAATGGGGTCTAAACCCCCATCATCACAGTGACCAAAAGGTAAGTGTGGGGTCCATAGCTGAAGCACATTTTGAACATTGTGGCAATGGTGCCTAAACCCCCATCATCACAGTGACCAAAATGCAAGTGTTGACAAAGAAAAAGCTGCAACTGCCAAACTGCATGGATGATTCCTGGTCACAGAACATAAAACACATCAGTGGCAAAGTAGTGCATGTGTCCCATTGCAACATAGATTGGGGGAGGCAAATACTGCAGTGCAAATAAGACATACCTTTGGCCATGTGCAGACAAACAACACCCATGGGGGCTGACACTGTCAACATTCATCAATGACACAATGACAGAAGTGACCATCAGAATGCAGACCCACATATTTGCACCAATGGGCACACAAATGCAGATACCCTGTGGAGACTGTAGATGTGAGGTGAACAGATACCATACCATGGCAGCAATGGGACACACAAACCATGATCATTGTGCTGACCGATGACCTAGGAGTCCCAGGGACAGCAGGGGAAACCCACCAAACAACATACAGCCAATGGCACACCAAAGATATGCCAATGCAGTGGTGCAGATGCACAAACACAAACAGGCAGACCCACACTGCACATCAAACAGAACAGGTGAGGGGGGTGCCAGTGTCCCCAGGCAACCACACAACACATGAGGAGGCCTGAATACCAATTACACAGATGTGCATACAGTGCCACACAAAGGTAACTCATGGATCCAAATCCCCTATGTGGGCAATCAGGCATTGTCAGATGAGAGGGAGCACAAATCACACATGTCACACAAGCATGTAGGAACAGCAACTGACACAGCAAGACATAGACACACCACAGCACTACTCCCAGGGCCCCCACAATGTGGTGACCCTGGGCTGCATTACAATCCCACTGTGATGACAAAGCTAAATGTCGTTCACACTGTGAACCACAGTCATGTGTCCTGAGCAACAAACTACCATCACACCTACACAAGCACAAATCAATCAGCACGGCCAGTAAGCCAAGGCCAACATGGAGGCAGGGGTCTAGCCGGGCAACAACTCTCATCTGCACACACTCAACACCACACACCTCGACCTCCAACAATGTGCAGCAGTGAAGCACACATGCACTGGTGACATTGCACATGCACCCATGACAATCCCAGGCTGGTGGGTGGGAACCAAGGTGCAGAAACACATCACACATGGCCACTCAACAAGACTCCTGAATGTCTGACACACTGCACACTACGCTGTACATGGACATGATGGCAATACCACACCAACCAATGGGATCCCAGCCACAGTCACACACCAATGAAGAAGCCAAGGACACCCACAAAGAACACACATAGACAACTACCAACATTGCAGCCCGGACCCTGAGGAGTGCCAGCAGTCACACACACAACGTGTCACAATCACTGAAAGATAACACAAACTGGAAATCACATGACAGATGTAAACAACAAGTGCCAAGGGGAATCCTGACTGTGACCCATCTGCGTCTGCACACAAACTCAGCCCTGACAGCAAACACACCTATGGGTGACACCCTGATGACCAGTAATGTGCCATGCACCCACATCACAGAGAATCCAGGGAGAAGACTTGGGGGAACATAGGTCAACTCAGCAAGCATCACAAACAGGTACAACACTAGGGATCCCAGCATGCACAGCAAAACGGAAGTGAACACACAGACATGCTCATATAACACACACCTTGGGCGCAGGCAATGTCACAGGAGTACACACTGCCATGAGGGGACTCCACTCCTGTGTGAGGAAAGCTGTGCCATATGTTGCCTCAGTAGGGCTCCATCATGTCAGCTGAGCACTTGGTCACACAGTCAACAATTAGCACCAAATGAATGCTTCCGTCACATCAGCCTGGTCATGGGAGTGCCAACAAAATCATCAGCACAGATCCAACACACTTGTATAGCAATGTTGCACTGACAACACAGATGAGTCCTTCCCCATTGATGCCCAAACCTGCATGTCCAGTGGAGATGACCACACGGTCAGGGAAGTAGATGAATTGAACAATGGCAGGCACAACAGATGTGCAGGGGTGGAAGCCACAGATGTGAAATTGCTAATGTAAGTAGGAAATCCCATTGCCAAATATTGAACACATGACACCCTCAGATGCTGCTAAGGATGACATGGATACACCACAGGATAGGACACATTCCCCCTGGACCACATGTGTTCCTGCACAGTAACACTTCATTATCATGAGACCAAATATCACCATCACTGCAGCAAGGGCATGGTTAGCATCATCAACAACATGTACATCAGAAGCAAAAGCACTAGAGAACAGAAAGGTGCTTTATTCAGCATATGTGGGTCTAACAGTTGATGTCCAGCAAAAAATTAACAAAGGCCAATGGCCAGTCCAACTTGAAAGTCAAAACAGGGTGACAGTGGCAGATGTCACCCTACGCATGCCTGCACTGATGAAAGTCAGGGACAATCCCCTCGGAGGGGCATACGGGGGGGCAGGTCAGGCACCGCAGGGACAGGATCATGGCTCACCAGAAGGAGGCAGGGAAGGGGTAGTGGGTGCTGGAGAGCCACTGACAACTGCAGTGGAGGTGTCTGACATGGTGTGTGCCGGCACAACTGGGGGGCATGACTCTGATGGTGTGGGTGCCGGCAAGACTGCAGGGGACCGTTCAGATGGAGTGGACAGGTTCCCCACTGCAGTGCCCAAGTCAGACAGGGTGGTAGTGGACTCCACTGCAGTGCCTACCTCCAGGGGAGGAGAATGGGGATCAGGTAAGGTGGGCAGGACAGAGGGGGAGGACACCGTCTCCACACCAGTGGCACAGACAAGCGCAGCGGGGGGTGTGGGGCAGGAAGAGCAAGTGGCAGGGGGAGAAGGCCTAATCCTTTTGGGGATGGTGTATCTGTGGGTGGGGGAACCTGGGGCAGGGTGTGGTGGGGGCACTTGTGGAGTGGGGGCCTGAGGGATGGAGGAAGGAGACTTGGTGCCTGAGCTGCAGGGCGGCGGCGGGGTCTTGCTCTTCCGGGTCCAGGGCAACTTGCGAATGGGGGCGTCAGTCGGTCTGCACCTGGGGGAGGGTGTCCGGTGGCGAGGGGCACTCCGCTCCGTGTGGGTGGGCTTCCTCTTCCCCCTGAATGCTGTATCAGCTTGATCGGAGGGGAAGAGGCCGAGGTCACTGAGGAAGAGCCGCTGGGTCTTTGGGGTTGCAGGTGAGGCAACGGAGGGGGCTTTGGAGGGAGAGGCAACTGTGGACTGCGCAGCGCTCGTGGATGCGTGTGTGTGTGACTGGGCCCCATCCCCTGTGAGTGTGGTTTCAGTCCCCTGACTGTGCGTGCGTGTGCGTCTTGTCTGTGGTGTGTGTGCTGCTCGTGTCTGTGCTGGTGTGTGCCTGTGCCGGTGTGTGTGTGCTTGGGACAGGTAAGGTGCTGGGGAGTGTGGATGGGGCAGAGACAGGAGGGGTGAGGGACTGTTGGAGGAGGGACACTGCTGCCGTCAGGGAGGAGTCCATGGACCTATTGCCCCTCTGTAGGGCAGACATGCCCGATGAGATGCCCTCCATGAACGACACCAGCTGAGTCAACAGAGTGGTGTGTGCATGGAGGACACTCAGCATCGCTGTCTGCCCTACATGGAGCTGGCGAAGGAGGTACACAGACTCCTCACTCAGGGCAGCAGGGGACACAGGGGCAGGGGGTGCGGTGCCTGGCCCGAAGGAGACACGCTCCTGAACATGGGAGCCTCCACGGACCTCGGGAATGGGAGCCGATGGGATGGCGGTGGTGGTGGTGGTGGCGGGGACAGCAACACTAGCTGGGGTGTGGTGGCTGCTGACACCCGCCTCCATAAGGGAGTCATCCTCCGAGCTGCTGTGGTCCTCAGCTGAGGTGGATGGTGCTGAGGACTCCTCGGTGTGGCTCCCCTCGCCCTCCGTGCCACTGGGTCCCTCCGACCACTCCTCGGCTGTTGACCCAGTCTGGCTCTGCGGCTCCTCCTGGTCCATGGAGCTGTCCCCTCCTGTGGCCGTGGATGTATCTACAAACAATAGGGAGACAGACAGACATCAGTCACCTGCACCGAACGCACACACCACAGTAAGTACAGCACAATACAGAGCAAGGCCTGGCATCCTTAGTTGAACATTGCTAAAATTGACCAAACAGAATAGGAGAAGCCAATTGTCAGTCTGATCGTCAACCATGGCACTCACATCACACCTGGCCCTGCACCCATCTGTATGGCGTCCGTTGGCTGGCAATACCCCAGTGTGGACACATGCACCACCTACACAGTAGTTGGACGGTGCAGAGAACACGGTGAAGCATGTGAACATGCACACATCACAACTCTTGCCACTGAGTCAGTACAGGTGCCCGGATGAAAGTGATGCCCAGAGTCAGATATATGAAATGCATGTGATGCATACCAGCGACAGACACCACGATGCACCCATGTGCTGATAGCCATTGCCACTATGGTGTGCATGTAGCACATGTCACTCCCCTGCAGGATCACTCATAGGAAGTCACATGCCATGGCACAGGCATGCCTGCTAAGTCATACATCACTGTCTCCAGTCACATGGGCAGGGCAGCCACACAACAACAGTCTGCACTGTGTCACAATTGTAGATCATGGGGAATGCAAGTCCTGGAGCTGAACAAGTGCACATGTACATCCCCCACACACCACATCATCTGAACCCTTATCTGTCCAGGTCATACTGATTGGACATATGGGTGACCTGTAACACAAGCCTCTGAACCTGAGCACCTCACAATCTGCTGTGAATGGGAAACAGCTGCATGGACCTCACATTCGCATACCCCAGTCTGCACGGTCAGGTGTTCAAACACCTATGTGTCACACAAGTATCGTCTCCTATGGTCACATCTCCGGTGGCATGCTGAGCCCCAACCGATTAAAACCCCAGCAGTCCTGACATCGAAGCCACAGCACACTGACACAGAGGCTGACACCTGAGGGGACATATCACTGAGCACAACGTGTCAGCTGATACACGGGAGTGGGAGTACAGAGTGCATTGCATGGCCTGGAGTAGGCATGACTGTCCTGCCCCACATGAATGAGGGATGAACCCTGGACAGTAGGCAGCTGGTTAAGTATGTGTGACACACATAATATACACACTCCTGGGGCCCAAACATTGTTCCCACCTGCAGCTTGGGTGTGTGCCAGTTACCCCAGGCACATGTGGTGGATCAGCTCAGCAATTGGACCACAGATCAAAGTAACATGCAGATTACATGTCAGAACACAGGCATTGTGTAAGCAATGGACCCACCCATGATGCGCACCACAGTTAGGGGAACAGATGCTGTCCCCCACCTTGAGTCAAGCAAACTGCAAGGACACAGTACCCAAGTGACACAATTCCCTGACTGCAAGGGCCACACCTGGGTATCAGATGAGGAGTGGGCAGTGCACAATCGAGGGACATGGGTCCTGGACCACATGACTGATGTGCTGTGGAAGTTTAACCAGGCCAGAGGAGGGCACATAGCATGGCAGACAGAGTACACAATGCAGTCATGGACTCACCCCCTCCGTGCTGCTCCCTGGCCTTCAGCTGCCCATCCAGATCAGGGAAGACCACCGCCAGGATCCTGAGCATGTGGGGGTCAGGGTCCGGTGTCCGCCCCTCCTGCGAGGAGGAGACAGCTTCAGCTGGACCCGTGCGATCCTCCGGGTCCAGCCCCGAAGGTCCTGCCACCTCTTCTGGCAGTTGCGGATCCGGCGCTTGTAGTCCCCCACGGATCTCACTGCCCGGACGATGGTCAGCCATATCTTCTGCTTCTGGTGGGCATCAACCTGTGAGGATGACAAAGTGAGAATGCTATTACTACACATGCAACATATCCGTGCATTACACAGTTGTGTATACATGTCTCAATCACAGGGGCACATGATGTACACAGGCAGTGCAACGATGGCCATGGACAGTATGCCAGCAGTAACTACATGGTATCATTGCCTGGGAAGTAAAACCTTGTTTAAATGCACTGTCACTGCACTATACCTGTCCGGTGCATGTAACTACACACTATGGGGGGTGACAACTACTCAGTGAGCCTGCTAGCCAGTGGCGTGCAGACTGTTAGCCTTGCTAGTCAGACAACATGCACATTTAGGAAGGCAGTAGACAGAACACTCACCTTCTCCCCCTGCTTTCCCATACAGCTTGCTGTACTGTGGAAGGAGGCTGTCCAGCAGGGCCTGGTTCTCCTCAGTGCTGAAGGCTGGGGCTCTCTCCACAGTACGTGCCATTGCAGGGTCCAGAGGGTGCAGATACAGCAGCAGTGGTGGTGGCAGATGTCGTCCTGGAGCATGTAGTGCAGGCAAGTGAGCTCTCAGGGGAACAGCCAGCATTATATGTGTGCTGCAGAGGCAGTTACTGTCCCATGTGTCCAAAGTGATAGGTCCAAATCGTTAGCATCTTCTGAATCTGGCCAATCCATGGAATTGCACCACTTACACACGCCCACAGCATCCTTCAAAAGTTCAACTTCATGACACCCATGAATTTGCAACATTGTTGTGGGTGACCAACTGAATTTCCAGCATCAGACTCGTTCAAAATTTGAAAACGCGTCCGTTGCCAGGCCAGGCTATAGCCAATGGGTGCACACCGATCGGTCCATTGCTGTTCAACGCGTACCCGGGATACAACGCGTACCCGCACACATTGAATGCAATAGGCCGGCCGGGCACACCGATCGGTCCATTGCTGTTCAACGCGTACCTAGGATACAACGCGTACCCGCACACATTGAATGCAATGGGCCGGCCGGGCACACCGATCGGTCCATTGCTGTTCAACGCGTACCTAGGATACAACGCGTGCCCGCACACATTGAATGCAATGGGCCGGCCGGGCACACCGATCGGTCCATTGCTGTTCAACGCGTACCTCGGATACAACGCGTACCCGCACACATTGAATGCAATGGGCCGGCCGGGCACACCGATCGGTCCATTGCTGTTCAACGCGTACCCGGGATACAATGCGTACCCACACACATTGAATGCAATGGGCCGGCCGGGCACACCGATCGGTCCATTGCTGTTCAACGCGTACCCGGGATGCAACGCGTACCCGCACACATTGAATGCAATGGGCCGGCCGGGCACACCGATCGGTCCATTGCTGTTCAACGCGTACCCGGGATGCAACGCGTACCAGCACACATTGAATGCAATGGCCAATGTGTGCGCACCGATCGGTCCATTGCTGTCCAACGCGTCCCTGTACATGTCACTGGCATATGTCACCATGCCTGTCACAGGTGAACATATGCCAGCCACATATACTTCCCAGGGAGTGAGGGGCACACCTACAACACCACAGCCTGTCCAAACTGTATCCTAAGGCATGTAAGGCTGCATTACCTATTCTGTGTATGGGGGTGAACATGTTGTTCTGTGGGTGTCACTTGGGGCAGCCACCCCCAGGCTGTGCACGTGTTCATGGGGACAGTATCCTTGGTGTTTCATGTACATGACCACTGTGATGTGCAACTGTTCATATCTGAGCATGTGGCATGGTCACATTTCACGGTGGTGTATGTGTATGTCATGTCACATGCCCCCTGAGTCCCATGTGGGATGGTATGTTTAACCCAGGCTGACCCATTGGCACAATAGTGATGGTCCTCCGCAGTCTGTGTGCATGTTGTGTTTACAATGTCTCTGATTTCATGTGCACAATGGGAGACAGTCTCCACATCCACGTTGTTTGTGCATGGACTTTGATGTTGTGCGTGTGTGTGTCACAGACGTCCATGTCTGTCCTGCCGAGGCAACAGGGACCACTACCTGTGGGGGTCATGGTTGCTTTGCTGTGGTGTATACATATACCCCATGTCATGCCAGTGTCCATGTGGCAATACAGGGTCCCTGGGAATCTACCTGTCGTTGGGCTGTGATGCCTGGGGCACATCTGTCCTCACATGTCACTGTGGGGTGTGTTTGTAACGTGGCAGCAGGAGATGGGAAATGTGACACGTCCTCATGATACCCAATGGCACAACCTGGGACTTATTGATGCCACTTGTTGAACTGTGATGTTGGATGTTGGCCATGTATGTGCCATACATGTCCTTACGGAACTGCACACATCATGTACTTGTGCCTCATAATGATGTATCATGTGATATTGAGTGTGTTCAATGCCACATATGTGGGGTGACTGACAATCTTTCTTTCTTCACCTATGCACTGCAGGGCACCAGCTGTCCATAGACCATTCCCTGACCTGGCAACGATGGTGGAACGTGACAGCATCCGAAGGTACCGCTTCACCAGGCAGCTGATTGATGATTTGGCAGTGCGCTTGGCACCACACCTGCAACCTGGCCGGCCGTACCCTACAGCGCTGACCCCCAAGGTGAAGGTGATGGCAGCCCTACACTTCTTTGCCACCGGTACCTTTCAACACACTCTGGCGACTGCTGGTGGGATGTCACAGACCATGTTCAGCCGTGTGCTCCGCGATGTATTGGAGGCTATGTTGATATACCTGAACCAGTACATCTATTTCCCTAGACTCCAGCAACTGACTGGCGTGAAGAGTGACTTCTATGCCCTGGGGAGGATGCCGCATGTCATTGGCTCCATTGATGGGACACATGTGGCTTTGGTACCACCACAGGCCCAGGAGCAGGCATACAGGAACCGCAAGCACTACCACTCGGTCAATGCACTGGTGGTCTGTCTTGCAGATATGACCATCTCACACGTGTGTGCCCGTTTCCCCGGTTCTGCACACGATGCCTACGTGATGAGGAGTAGTCGCATCCCGAGGATGATGTCACAGATGAGGAACCAGCGTGCCTGGCTTGTTGGTGTATACTGACTTTGTACCATTGTGTGTGTTCTGTAATGTAGTGTTCCACCCTCTTTTCCAACTCAGCTAATGTGCAATTGTCTGTATGTAGGTGACTCCGGATATCCCAACATGCCGTGGTTGCTGACGCCCCTCAGGAACCCTGTGACACCAGCCCAGATGCGCTACAATGAGGCACATGGTCGGACGAGGAGAGTTATTGAGCGGACATTTGGTCTCCTGAAGAGCCGCTTCCGCTGCCTGGACAAGACAGGAGGGTCCCTCCCATATGCCCCGGCAAAGGTGTGCAAGATTGTCATCGTCTGCTGCATGCTACACAACCTGGCAGTGCGGAAGGAGTTGCCTCTCATCCTGGATGACGATGACCAACGTCCGCCACCTGTGGAGGATCCTGGCCTGGACCACGATGCCAGTGATGATGATGATGGTGATGTCCGCACACAGCTCATCACCAACTTCTTCAGCTGAATGTAAGTATCCAGAGATGTCATGTAACTGATGTGAGTTTGCATGATATGTGTTGGTGGTGCTCTGGTGCTGTTTGAGTGTGTGCATGTGCTACATGACTGTATGCGTGTAGCGATGTGTCCTTACAGGTAGTCTGTACTCCCCAACAGTGTTGACATGCTAACTTGGTTCTGGGTGGGTATCTTGTGACATGTATTGGGCATGAGTATTGCAGTTCTGTTCTGTTCTTCAGTGCTTTTGACTGTGTGTCATTTCTGTCCTTCACAGGGTACTTTCAGAGTCGTTTGGTCAACTGTGATCCCCGACACCGTGATTCGACTTCCAGGGTGGTAGCTGTCGTGTCCCTACAGGTGATGTGCACCACACCCATGGACTTCCTTCCTTCTACACTTGTTGACTGTGTGCCCGCTGCCAGGTGGGATTACCTTGCATCTGTGGTGGTTACAACATGTTGCAAATGTGTAATAAACCTGTGCTTCACTTTGTGATGTGCGTTGTCTCTGGTCACACATCTGACTGACATTTGCTTACTGCACCAGTGGGCTAGTTAACACAGACTGTGAATAGGTGTTGGGTCTGTGCAATGCAACGTATTTCCTAGCAACATCAGTGTAGGCGATGAGTCAGATGGCCATGGTGTGTATGTGTTGTGTAGCCCTGGTGGTGTGCCTCCCTCATATGTGTGACGTCGCCATGACTCACATGCCGGTGTTGTACTTGCTGTAGCAGTTAGCATGCACAGTGTCATTTCCCAGATCATCATCGCCACTTCAGAGACAACGTAGGAATCACAACAGAGGCAAGTATGGTGTATTAGTGAGTTTATTGACATACATGTGTGAGTATAGTGCACAGGATGGTGGGTGCTGTACATTGTGATTGTAATCCAAAGTTCCTAGATGATTTGGAAGTCCTGGTAGCAGAAATGTCCAGAGTAAAGTCCACAGTCATCTGAGACATTGGTCCAACTTGAGCTCCCCATGTCATGTGGGAGAGTTGTGTTGCAGTCAACAGGGTGAACAGTTTGCGCACAAAGGTGATTATCCAGAACAGGTTTTGGCTTCCTGGGGGTTGCACATGGCCATCGGCCTCTCACTTGCCCCTCCTCGGACGGCCCCTCTTCTTTGGGGGGACCCTCAAGTGCAGGCTGCTGCGGTGCAGGGGACTCTCCGCCAGAGTCATCCTCCCTCCCTGTGGCAGTTGCAGTTGTTTCAGCACCAGATGTTGTGGGCACACAGGGAGGTGTTGACTGGTTGCTGCTCATCTGGCGGAGGCATTGTAATATGTCCCTATGCACCGCCGTCATCTCTTGCAGTGTGTCCCACTTGGACTCCACGCGGGACATGTGTGAGTCCAAGCGGGCATGATGGGCAGCCTGCTGCTGTTTAATGTCCCTGAGGAGCCCCACTACCTGGCTGAGCTCTCCGGTGCTGGACTGGTACGCATCGGCTATGCGTGCCAGTTGTGGGTCATCATGCAGTCCAGACCCCTCTGCGATCAGTGACCTGTGTCTCCCACCCCTCCCACCACCCCTGGCGACACATGCAGTACCTGAGGTGGCACGCACAGGTGACCCTGGGCCCCCTTGGGGGTTGTTGGTGGTGTTGGTGTCCATGGCCCCACGTTGGTCCAGGGTCCCTGTGCTGGTGGTGGTGGTGCTCCTTGGTCTTTCCATGTCGGCAGGGGTGGTATGTGTGTTGACAGTCGTTGGAGGGGTGGGTGCAGGGGGTGCAGCTGGTGGTCCTGCTGGTGCTGCATGATGACTTGCTCCGGAGGTGCCAGGTTGGTCTTCTTCATCCGAGGAGGGCAGAGGCTGTTCCACACCAGTGAGCTCCGTATCCTCTTGAGCCTGGGACGGGGACTCCTCAGCATCTGCTGCTGTGTCCCCATCATCACCTGTTTTTGGGAGACACACACAATGTATGTTATGTTTCTGCAGGCATCAATGGTTGACACACCTGACAGTTGTGACTGTGCCTCTGGATGCGGGCCTGTACATTGCATTGTCCTAAGTTGTCACAGTCAGGGGTTGATATTGGTGTAGCACATTGTCCTGCATTATTTGGGCATTTCCATGTGAATGTTGGGGTGTGTACATGGTCTGCATTGGTTGTATTTGGTTGACATCCGGCCCTCCTTCCCACCCAGCCAGATATCCCACCATGGAACTTGCTTCCATTGCAGGGAGTGCAATTTGTCTTTCAGGATGTCAGTCAGTGGTGTCCTGCTGTTGGTTGGTGCACAGTTGCCAGCAGGGCCTTGTGCTCCCCACAGCAGTAGCCAGTGTCAGCCATCTTGTCAGTTGTTTTCCACTCCCTGTGATGTGGGCATGGTTCATGGTGGTGTTGATGTGCGCATTGTGAGGGTGAGCAATATCTGTGACTACCACTCCCATCATGCTATTGCCTCCACCCCCCTTCCCAGCATGCCCATACTTCCTTCCTTTTGAGTGTACTTCACTGTGTGTGGGTGTGACAGCAATGGCAAGATGGCTGACAGTGGTGTCCTGCTGTTGGTTGTTGGCCAGTTCCCAGCATGGCCCTGTGCTCCCCACAACAGATCAGCAGTGTCAGACATCTTTGATGGGGCTTTCCACTCTCTGTGAGGTGTGCATGCTTCAGTGTGAGCTTGCTGGGCCATGTGTGGGGGGGGATGTTGAGCTGTGACTACCACTCCCATCATGCTATTGCCTCCACCCCCTTCCCAGCATGCCCATACTTCCTTCCTTTTGAGTGTACTTCACTGTGTGTGGGTGTGACAGCAATGGCAAGATGGCTGACAGTGGTGTCCTGCTGTTGGTTGTTGGCCAGTTCCCAGCATGGCCTTGTGCTCCCCACAACAGAGCACCAGTGTCAGACATCTTTGAAGTGGCTTTTGACTCCCTGTGAGGTGTGCATGCTTGGGTGTGTTCTTGCTGGGCCATGTGGGTGGGGGATGTTGGGCTGTGACTACCACTCCCATCATGCTTTTGCCTCCACCCCCTTCCCAGCATGCCCATGCTTCCTTCCTTTTGACTCAGCTTCCCTGTGGGGTTGTGTGCCTGTGCTGACAAGATGGCTGACAGTGTTATCCTGGGATTTGTTTTGCTACAAGTCCCATGTGTGTCCCTGTGCTTCACACTGCATGACCCAGGGTTGTGGTTCTTTGTGGGATATTTGATTGGTGTGTGAGGCAATGCTTTCTCCCAGGTGAGTTGTGTGTAGTTTGTGTTAGGGGGTGTGTGGGTGGAGCTGCTGGTGACTATGGTCAGTGCTGTGAGTCCTCCTTCCCACCCAGCCAGATATCCCACCATGGAACGTGCTTCCATTGCAGGGAGTGCAAGTTGTCTTTCAGGATGTCAGTCAGTGGTGTCCTGCTGTTGGTTGGTGCACAGTTGCCAGCAGGGCCTTGTGCTCCCCACAGCAGTAGCCAGTGTCAGCCATCTTGTCAGTTGTTTTGCACTGCCTGTGATGTGTGCATGGTTCATGGTGGTGTTGATGTGCGCATTGTGAGGGTGGGCAATTTCTGTGACTACGACTCCCATGATGCTATTGGCTACACTGACTTGCCCAGCATACACAGTATTCCTTCCTTTCAGTGAGCTTCCCTGTGAGGTGGTGTTGTGGTGGTGGCTACATGTCTGACTGTGTTTGTTGGTTATATTTGTGCCACTGCCTAGCTCTATTTGTTGTTAGGTTTGTACATGTCATGACACAGTTACATTTCACTATGAGCTGGCATGTATTGTGTTTATCTGGCTGACATACACATTTTGGGATGATCTGTTTTGGTTGGTGTGTATTTGCTAAGGGTGCATGGTTTGACTCTCCTCTTGACAGTGATGTGTGTGTATTGTGGCACAATATTGTGTACATTTGTTGTGTACTCACCAGGCTCTGGGATGTTTTCTAGTCCATAGACGCTCACTGGTGGTAGGATGGCCCGCACCTTCTCCTCCCAGGGCCTGAGGTATACTGGTTTGGCAGGAGGGCCACTGCCGGTGTGTTGGCTCAAGATGTAGTCCTTCTTCAACAGCTCCTTGACCCTCCTGCGCACGTCATACCACCTGTTCTGGATGTCTACCTTTGTGCGCAAACATGGTGATTGTGCGTTCACCCTGTCGACGATCCTCTCCCACATCTTGGTTTTCTGTGCCATGGGTGTCTGTTGGACCAATGTGCCAAACAGCTGTGGCTCTACCCTGAGGATCTCATCTACCAGGACTTCCAATTCACTATCTAGGAACTTGTGATTCTTCTTTGGGGGCATGGTGTTGGGTGGTGCTGGTGTGTGATGTGTGTGTTGGTGTGCAAGTGAGGGTGTGTGAGTGTGTGTTTTGCTGGGTGTATGTGAGGGTGCTATTTGTTGTGGTGCTGCTGGTGTGTGGCTTGTGTGATGGATGAGCTGTGAGTGTGTGTGTGGTTGCTGTCTGTTGGTGTTGAGTGCTGGCAGGTAATTTGAATTTGCAAGGGATCATGGTAGGGATTTGTGTCCTTTATATGGGTGGAGTTGTGGGTGTGTCTTTGTTCCGTTTCCCCCCCCAGTATTTATTAGCTTTGTGATAGCTTGTTTGGCCTTTTTTTGTGTTTTTTTTCCCTTGGTTCTTTTTGTGCATGTAGGAGACGTTCTTGTGACCGAGTCGGACCCTCCAGTTGTCTCGTGCGAGCCTCTCAGATTCGTTCACGCTGTGTTTGTGCTGTTTTCTGTGCTGCGTACGCGTCGGTCGCGTGGTTTTGGGTTGCTTCGGCTCGCAGTTTTGAATGCGTGTCGGTCGTGCGGCTTGGGCTCCGTGCGACTCGGTCGTGTTTTCCACGCGTTGCATCGTACTTGGCGGGTCGGAGTTCGTGGGTACGTTTCGTTCGGGATTCTTCCTGGTGCGTGTCGGTCGGTTCGATTCGCGTGCTTTTCCGGCTGGATGGCTGTTTTCCGCGCGGCTCGGTCGTTCGGCTTGTGTTCCGTACAAGTCGGTCGGATTTAGCACGCTTTTCATCGTACTTTGCGGGTCGGGCTGCACCGGTACGTGTCGGTCGGTATTTATTCCGGCTCCGAGTCGGTCGGTACGTTTTCTGGCCCGAATCGGAATCGGCCCCAAAGTCTTTAAGAGGAAGCAAACAGAATCTGAGGATGTTGATTCCTACATTTCAGTTTTACGCAGACTTGCAGCTGACTGCAAATTTGAGAATTTTACTGACCAATTGATCAGGGACCAATTTGTCTGCCAATACAAAGACAAGAACATTAGACAGAAACTCTTGAGCATGAGCGATCCCTCTTTAGAGGAAACCATTAAGATTGCCAAGAGCATAGAAATCTCCATGGTTTCCTTAAAAGAATTAGATGAGAAACTCAATGACGTTGTAAATGTTGTTAACGTTAACAATTCTTCTAAACAACGGGTGAAACCAATTGTCACTTCTTCCAACGCCTCTTCCAAGTTTAAATCTCAAAATCTTAGTTTCAATAGAGGTAATGGTAATAATATGTGTTTACGATGTGGTAATCCCTGGCATCTCAGAGGATGAAAATGTCCTGCTATAGATGTAATGTGCAATTACTGCAAGAAGATGGGGCACTTTTCCAAGGTCTGTCTCAAAAACAGAGTTCCAAAAAACCAGCCGTCTGTGCTATCGAATCTGATGGCGAGTCAGATTCCGAAGTTATATCTGTGGTCACTGATGATAAAAATGACATTTTTTGTTTTTCTCAAGGTGTGATTGATGGTGATCCTTCATCCTGTATTGATCCTATTGTTGATATTGGTGTAGGTCCTCATACTATCAAATTATTAGTGGACTCCGGAGCTAAAATAACCATGATTACACAGAAATTATTTGAGGAAGTTTGGAATGGCTCACTAACTCTGTCTTCTCCTGATAGGTCTCCTGTATCATATGAAGGGTGGAAAATCGAACTGCTGGGTTTCTTTGAGGAAGAACTTAAATTTAAAGACAGGAGGATCAAGGGAAAAGTATATGTTGCCGTTAAAGGTCTTAACATATTGGGGTGGTTTCATCAAGGCCTTTTCGGCATGATTCTCAAACCTGGTGCCAAAGAACAGGTCCTAGTGGTTGGGAATGAGGAGGTAAGTCAAGTTTGGAAGGATAAATTCCCTGATGTTTTTGGAAATGTTTTAGGTAAAATAAAGGGCTTCAAGCATAAGATAATTGTAAAGGATGGAGCTGTACCAATCAAGCACAAGCTCAGAGGAGTACCATTTAGTGTGAGGGATGACTTAGACACAGAACTTAAAAGTCATGGGTGGTCATTGGTGGAACCTCAACAGGGTTGTTAAAGTTCGTTCCAAAGTCTCTTACTCTTCTGGTCAGTTTTCGGAATTTTCTCATCTTGACCAGACCAATGTTAGACGGAGTTCTAGGTCAATTGTTAAACCTGCTAGGTTCAGATTTTAATCCAGTGTTTTCTTTTTAGATTTTACTTAGCGTTTGTTTTTTTTTGTTTTGTTATTTTTGTTAGAAGAAAGGAAGATATGTAATATCTTATGTGATAGCTCTGTGTTCTTATGTTCTTAGAATGTTATGTAGCTCCTAGCAACTATGCTAGAAGATTCAGTTGAGTTGGAGCTGCTGTTAGAGGCGGTCCTGCCCGTCTCTTCTTACCATGTAGCCTTAATAAACCGCTTAACTTACTTCTGGATCAGCATGGTTACTACATAATGTCTCTGTATTTGTGAGGCCAAGAGAACAGGAAATATGTCTTGATGAGGAGAAAGGCTGCGTTGTGTGTCTCTGGAAGAGGGACATGGGGCACCGCAACGAGTGTTGTTGGAACAGGACTAAAAGGTAAGTGGGAAGGGACAGGAGTACAGAAGGAAAACTGAGCCTGTGCACATGGGGATGACAGAGACAGGAAGCCACCTAGACAAAAAGGGAGATATAGGCCAATGGATTGCACATTACTGTTGTTGAGAGCTATGGTGAGCAGGAAGGCATGAAGGCAGTACTGCTGTACGGAGGCTGGAGGCCAAGTCCCTGTGTCACAGGATAATGAGCCAGGTGTAGCCACGACAAGATGTGTGAGTTTTTGTGAGGTTGTGTTTCCCATTGGGGTTTCCCCTTGTAGTGGGATCGCTCCTGTGGCTTCTTTTCAGAGGCAAAGGAATTCACAAATATTATTGGGGGAGTCCTTCCTTCCCTATGTGCATGATCCATGCTAGACATTTCGATTTCGGTGAGTACAACCTGGAAAATACTCCCTTTCTGGCAGTGCTGAATTGGTCAGCACCCTGATCATTATTTTGAATCAGCAAATGGAGGTGTGACAACCAGACAGAAATACGTCCGTGTGGTCATTAGGAACACCTTCCACCTAAAGAACTTAAACAAATGAATGTAACCATAGTTACATGGTTAAGCTCTGGCAGGCCTCATTATGACCACATCACAGCAGAAGAGGGGCGGGTAGTGTGACTCAGGTTGACTGATCTACAGAAGGACTCAAGACAGATCAACTCTTTGCTTCAGGCTGAATCATCAGGTAGTAATTTAGGCTTTACCTCTTGTAAGTGATCATGGGTGAAGCAGGGTCCCTTTTTGGGGGGTGACAGGGTTGACATTAGTTGGATGCACATCAAACAATTCCTTCAAAGTTCTCTTAAAGGATCGTTGGCAAGATCATTATCTCAGGTGTGTGAAGGACCAGAGCCAAGGTGAACCTCTCAGGTGCAGGTCGATGGCATTAGAGAGTCTTGGGCCCAAAACATTCACTAGTTTACAATCACGCTGAAAACGGAGAGATTTAACAATAACAGATGATGGGAGTTCAAATGTATTTAATATTATGGCAGGGGGGAGGGGCTGTTGAGTTTTAGAGCTAGTGGGCCTCTCTGGACACAGCAAAGGGCCCCGGGTGAGACCTAGATGGATGGAAAATAATGCCATTGACTCAAGTGAGTAAGGTTTACACAGTGACCTACCTTTCTCTATAGTTATTTTTATTTCATTTTTATGAACCAAACTTGGCGAATGTCTATGACTAAACTTCTTTTGTGCAACAGTTTATCAATTCAAAAGAACAAACTGGCAAACAGTGCCATATTTGGACATTTAAATCTCTATTTTAATATAATCTCTGAGCTATACAGTTAAAGAGGTAAGTGTTGCCGTACAGATAAAGAGGTAAATGTAGGCTCTTCCTCACTTTGTGTGCAACTTGCCTGTTAAATTCTACAAGCATGATCTTCGAAACCAAGGAATTCATTGCTGATGACAACATACTGATAAGATACATGGAAAATTACAATAAATCCTGTTAAGTGGAAACGACTTCCTTACCCACACAAACTTGCAATAAAATCTCCTTATTTAGAGACGTCTTTCTTTCTGCGCACCGCCTTCCAAAGCAATCAGGATAGGAGGAGCTTGCTGGGAATGAGAGGCCTACAGAATGAGTCTTCCCAGCAAGGCCACTACTTTTGATCCTGGACTCAGGGCTGATGATGAATCTCATATCTAGGTGGGGATGCTGTGGGTCATTGAGCTTTGATTGTCTATATTTTGAGGCAAGGTTTCAATTCAAGATTGGGTGCCTGGCCTTCAAAGCAATCTGTCTGCAGACACTTTGGTGTTTTGCCCAGAAGCTAATTCTTTCTGGTAGTTCTAGATATATTAGGAATCAGTCCATTCTCGGGTCGGAAGTTCGGAAATTTGAGAAAGTTGAATCACAGAATCAATTCTTTCTGGCTGGACAAGTAGCACATTTCCACTGTTTACTTGTTGTTTTTAGGCTGACCCTACCAAACAGCATATCTGTCTGCTGAAAAAAGACCTATTGTCAGCTTACTGAGATCTTACATTGGCCTTAAAGCCCATTAATCACTCGCCATTGGTTGGCTTTATTGTCACTCTCATTTCCTTATTTTTTGTTCGATGACTTGCCTTGTGTATCTTGTTCCATTTTGGGTTTGTCCCTCCCCTAGAGCATAGTCTTTTCACTTGTATCCTTCCACTGCTCACATTTAGTGAATTACTTTTTTCTTGTTGTTGAAGCACTCCATGACAGTGCATGTTTTCCAGCTCCCTCCCTCTCCATCATGTGCTCCTCCCAACTGCCCACCTCCCAAGAACTCTGTACTTCTCTGTGGAGTGATTTTCTCCCTGCGCTCTCCTCCCCACGCACATCCCATTGTGTGCTTCTCCCCTTGCTCTCTCCATAATTCCTGTGTTGCTTTCGCCGTGCTGTGCTGCTTTTCCACTCCTTCCCCTACAAGCTGTGCCCCCTTTGTTCCTCACCCCTCGCCCCCTGCTGCCCATTTCTATTTACCTGTACGAGGATACAACAGAGGTCCAGCGCCAAGTGGCAGAGGCTGCAATCAACTCAGGCCGGGACTTCAGAGCATAGCCCTGTCTCCTGTGAGGCACCACAGACTGACCCTACCCTCTGCTGTTAACAAGTTTACTAAGCAGGGCTCATGAAAACACAACTTTTGTGTTTTCATGAACATTGCCAGTGAGCAGGTCAGCCTTCTTGGCCTCATCTCCAGGCTTCTGATGACAGGAGGAGAAGTAGGGGGCTGAGGAGGCTGAGTGATTCCCTGATTAGGAGCAGCCACTGCCTTCAATGAGATTACTTTAAGAGGAAGAGGTGTGGGGCAGTGGCCAGGGCGGCTGACTCCGGAACAAGGGGGCTCATGGTTCGATCCCCAGCAACGGCGGAAGATCAGCCCAGCACCATGTGACTCTGGGCAATAGCTTGCTTAATCTTCCCGACGGCCCCTAGCTCCTTGACGCCCTCGGCTAATTGTTCGCGCTTTACAAATACTGGATTTAAGAGTGACGTTTGTGCAAATAACAGAGGTGTTCCCCTTGTGGCTGCTTTGGTGCTGAAATGTAGTTGTAATTTCCCGCCTTCCCTGACTCGGGGCAGATTTAGGGATTCCTGTTGCATGATGAAGCCTGAGTATTAGCCTGATGGAACGTACTTTGTGGCTGTTGAGTTTCAAGTGGACTCCCGGCCTGAGTTCCAGCAACACCGTGACTGGTGCTCTTGATGGAGCTTTAACGATGCCCCCTGGGTGGAAACCAAAACTGCCTGTACTTACCGCGGTGCCCGAGCAACTTTGGCTGATGCCCGGTGGAGCTGTCATATGCAGCTATAGAGGAGCTTGGCTCTGGTTCACCCCTCGGCCGGCACCTACCCAGCCGGACATCGGACATCGTTTTCCTCGCCTCCCCGTTGTGTTTCCCTACCTGCATTCCCTACCCCCGTTTACCATTCCCCCTCTACCTCTTCACTCCCCATAAGACGTGTGTATGCGCTAATAATCTCACATTATTGTGTAATCTCATATTTTTTCTTTTCTCCTATGTCTATACTTGTCTATGTAATTATGGAACCTGTAACTCACTGATCCTCATGTAAAGCTCTCTGATACCTCCGGGTCTAGCCAGCGCTATATAAAACTTTGCAAATAAAATCTACAGAGTGTTGTTTAATAACACAACACTCTGTAGATGAATGTCTGGATTACGCACGTGAGGGGTGCAGTTCCACTACAATACCCTCACACAGGCACAATCCATTTTATTTAGAAAACCTACTACACATGCCTCAGGCAGTATAGTATACCTGCTAAAATGTGGCTGTCAGGTTACACATCAGTGCATCCCTGATGCCAAAGAGGAGCAAAACAGGGCTGTACTTCCAATACTCTCAAGAAGCTAGGAGAGGCATTGAGGTGGGTCTTCTGCTATTTAAACCAGGCCTTGCTGCCCAGTCTGGCGCCTCGTGGGAATCTGAGTTGGAGAGAGTACCAATAAGTGAAAGTGAGTGTGAGGGAGTGAGTGAGTGAAGGAGTGAGTGACTGGAGATTGTTAGAGGGCATGGAAAAGTATCAGGGTTGTAGATTTCAATGGTGCAGCAGATGAGGTTGCACCTGAGTCTAGAAACAGTGAGTGCGAAAGGGTGTGTGTGCTTGTTAGTGAGAGTGAGAACCAGAGAGTATGGTTATGTTTGTGTGAGTAACAGTGAATGGGAGAGAGTCCGAGTGAGAATGAGTAAGTGAGAGTGTGAGTTATTGTGAGTGAGGGAGAAGAGAGTGAGAGGGAGTCAGAGTGTGAGTGAGTAAGAAAAAGTGTGTTTGTTTGAGTGCTTTATGATTGTGAGTCTGCCGCTGGCCATGGCTTACTCTATAAAATTCTGGGCTTATGGCAGCACCCAAGGTAACATGCTGCTGGCATACTGGAGATAATTCTTGGCATAAGAAAGTTCACCGATGGCAAGGTGCTGAACCTAAAATACTGGAAATAAGGCTTGACATAAGGAGACAGCTATGGCAAAATGCTGGTGCTGGAACACTAGAATTAATTCTTTGCCTCTGAGAGGGTAAACATGGCATATTTGGGCTGAGAAGGCGGGTCGGGGAAGCAAATCATGGTAAAATGCTGGCTTAGAACTGCAGGTAATTTCTGATTTACTGGCCACCCATAGTATATGGGCAATATCACTGGCAAGATTCATTTACTGGAATATTGTATGTAATTCTTGGCATAAAGGGGTACCCATAACAAAATGCTGGCATTGGCACAATGAAGGCAATTTTTTAACACATGCAGCACTCTCATGGCAAATTTTGGAAAAATTGGGGTGAACTCCTGGCAAGTATTATCCCCCACCACTTTCAAAGATCACCCGCTGCCACTGCTCGAAGGCATTTTCCTTCAAAAGGTTTTTCGTTTTTTATCTGATTTGGGGGCATATTCACAAGAACGTGTGATAACTACAGCAAGTGTAGCTTAATGCAACCCTTCACATCTCAGTCCATCGCGGGAAAACAACTCCGTGTTAACGTGGTATTCACAACACGGCGGCACCATGCGATAGACACAAGATAACGTGTCAAATGAACGTGTTAAAACTAACACAACGCAGAAAAAACGCAAAACACGAACGCAAAAATAGTAGCGATGAGGCCAATTGCGATACAAAAATCAGAGATAACCAGTGAGAGGCCTGCAATACCCACGCGTCCTGCGTGGAAATGCACAATAAAAGCAGAGAAAAAAAACGGTGAGATGACAATGTACGAGTACAACCCCACATCTGTGACGTAGAACAAATGAGCATCGTCCCGCATCAAATAGGCATCTCCCCACAATCACAATGTACATTGACATGCAGCCTGCATGTAAACTGCGCAAATGCTGAAACATGCATGTAACACACAGTGAAACCGCACCTCCCCCTTACATTGCAGAGGGACAAACAACCCCTCCTGCACACAGACGTGTCATGACCATGACCAACAAATCACGAGAGCGTGGACGAATGTAGGGGCAGTGACTCCCGCTTACGTACATGTTGCCCATGTTGTGGGACCTGAGTCACAGGGGGCATCCCTGCATAATGGTGGTACATATCTGAGCCCAAAAGGAGCCCTGTTGTCACCTGCAGGACACAAATGGCAGCCAAAATGGAATGAATCTGGACACATGTGAAACGCCGAAGAGTGGGATTCCCTACTAACTGTGACACACAGAACTGGCAGTTCGAACACGTGACACCCTAAACAGCCTCTCTGCACAGAGGTGACACACCCACCACACATGAACAAATCACAAAAATGTCAGCAATACATGTCGCACTCACACTTGTCTGAGTGATGTGCCTGTACAGATGAGAGACATGCACACAGGGATAGTGTTCTTCGAATGCATTTATTTGCACATGCTCTGCCTGTGGTCATTATGTACTGTCCCAATACTGCCAAGGACTGCCACAATGTGACGTGCTCATGTGAAGAAATTGTCAATGATGGTGTTCCTACGGGCTATTCCTGCTGCGGCTGCAGTGGACTGTGGTCCACCTGCCTCATCCCCATCATCATCGTCCGGTGCATCTGGCATGTATCCATGGTGCCCTGCTGCGTACACACATGTTGTGCAACACACAACATGCAACGATCATCTTGCACACGATGTCTGGGCTGTACAGGAGCCTTCCACCTGTGACGTCCAGGCACCTGAAACGTGACTTCAACACGCCAAATGTACGTTCCACGATGCCCCTGGTGCGTTTGTGGGCCGTATTGTACTGCCTCTGGGCCTGTTTGTTCGGGGCTCGGAGTGGTGTCATCATCCAAGCGCAGAGTGCATATCCTTGGTCACCTGTGACAGTGCAGAGAGACATGACTCAATAGTTGGTTCGGCATGATGTGTTGGCAGGCTCACTGGTTCATTGTTGTGTGATATGTGTGACTTTGTGATTCCTGCATGACATGTACTGCTTGTTGCAAATGAGCGGCATCAATGTGGAATACGCAGCCTCAATGCCGCTTCTCCCTCCCCCGAGCATATTCACCAGAGTGCGCAGTGCGGTTGCATCACTTGCACCCCTACGGCACACTATTGTCATGCCTGTCTGTGCATGTCCACAAGCCTGACGACGACACAGTGATGTCCTGCGCTGAAGGTGGATGGACACGTGTGTGTAGGGCAATGGTAAAGACAGGGCGGACACAGAAGTAGAGTTCATGCCTGGCTGAACTCGCCATGCGGCCGAGGGTAGACCTTTGGCTTATGCTGCGGAAATAGCGACACACACAACAGTTGGCATGTCTGATCACTGACCCCCAGTGGGCCTGCGCACCCTCATCTACCCCTCGGCCGAGCCCGTACTCCGGGCGCATGCTACATGGCAACATTGAATTTTGCGTGACGTGTGGCGCCGACACTACACCTGAGACACATGCATTAGTTACTAGCCTGGCAAGGCCGAAACTTAACCTCACCCACAGCCACCTGTGGAATGACCACACCCCTACGCCGTACTGCCGTACGCAGGTCCACTCCCTCATGCTCACAGGGGGGTCTGACACAGCCACATGTCCCAGGTCTACCCACTGCCTGAGGTGACTAGGTTGCGCCCGCTGTACATGGCACAACGTATGCACAGCGGCCGGCACAGGCACATCGCCACGGGATGGTGACTTGCGATGCACTGAGGTAGGGCCAGGTGAGCTGAGCGGGCGCACATTGATGTCCAAGGAGAGTGTCGCATAGTGTTACGGGGGACAGTGGAAGGTGTCCATCCAGGGCATGATGCAGAGGGCAGAAGCAAGCAGGAACAGGCAATATGGAGGAGTTGAATGCTACAGTCTCCTGTTCCCCACAATGTCAGTATCAGCTACATGATGATGGAGACGACCCCCAGGCCATAGACTCTGACGCCACCAGAGTTCCACCAGAGAGTGTCCATGACTCCCGTGGCACAGAGTCAGTGGCACCAGAGCCGGAAGGGGATACAGTCTGCGATGAGGCCTGTACAATGACATGAAGTCTGCAATTGACAAATCCAGACCCAGTTCCAATTGTGTGTCCTACTCGACCGCAGTGTAGGCCGGAGGCAGCACTCAGCAAGGGCCCACAGACACGTGTGGTCGGAATGCTATGCACAGAGTTGGTGGCACCACCGCGAAGGGAGTATACTGATTTAGACTCTGCATTAACATGTGTATTCTGCCATTGTGTAATCAAGACTCAGTTCCAAATGTGTGGCCTACTTGTCCGCTGTGTAGGTCGGTGGAGTACGTCAACAACAGAGGAGTACTGCGAGCCTTGCCCGCGGAGGCCGTGGTGGTCTGAGGAGGCTACCAAGCTCGAGGGCCTCTGGCTTGGTGTGAGCGCAGGCACGTGGTGGGCCCTCTTGGGGACACGCCGGTGTCGGCAGGTGAGCAGTGAGGCCTGGATGCGTACGGCCGGGCGGGACTGGTTCGGGGTCCAGCGGCCCGGGCTGCAGCAGACGCACAGGATCGCGGCAACACCGCTCTCGGCGACGGCGTCAGCCTCGTGGTGGGGTGGGAGGCGCCGCCCTGGCAGACATGTTGGGCATTCCGGAAGAGAACCACGGCCAGAGCTACGTGCTTTTTATTCACACCCCGGCGCTGGCCTGGCGTACGCCGGGCCAGCCCACTCCACACACGCATGCAGGGGGGGACGTCACAGGCTACATTTCCGAGACCTTCCCCACTGGCTGGGGTGACATGGTTGCGTCCACTGTCCACAACACTACCACCACCAGCAGTATATGTCGACATGGATATGTCTGTGGTTTGCATACTGCAGTCTGTCCAGCACTTCCACGCCACATTTGGCATTGTGTGCATTCTCATTCATGGGTCACTTGCCTCCTTTGCACATGCCTGCTTCCCACCTCTCCCCGCATACTGCTATTGTGTGGCTGAGGTGCCATGCCGGTGATGGCTCATGTACATGGCTAGCCCAGGTTTCCGCAGTACGTTGTGCAGTCGTGTCTGGTGGGTGGGCATGTTGTATGTGTGTTTGTAACGTATGCATTCCCAGGTTGTGAGTTGCATGATTGTGGATTTGAGGTGTGTGGTGTGTTCATTTGGTACTTACCAACGAGCACTGCATTTCCGTAGGTGCCATCCTGGAAGTGCCGGTTGATGATGGACTGTCGGAAGATGTATGAATCATGCACACTGCCTGGGTAGTTTGCGACGACATTGGTGAAGAGTCCCCGGTGGTCGACTATTGCCTGCACATTGATGGAATGCGTGTGCTTTCTGTTGCGGTAATTGTGTGCAGTGTCGGCAGGGGGCACAAGTAGGACATGTGTGCAGTCAATTGCCCAAAACATGTGCGGGAAGCCTGCTATGGCGTAGAAGCCTTGCTTGGTCTCCAGTTGTTCCTGCGCAGTGTGGGGGAAGTATAGGTACTGGGGTACCAAGCTGGTGATGGCATCCAGGACAGGTGTGAGGAACTTGGATAGGGCTGGCTGTGAGACTCCTCCGACTCTGGCAGTTGTTGGTTGGAATGTCCCAGAGGCCAGCAGGTGCAGCACGGCCAGCAGCTTTGTCTGAGGTGGGAGGTTGGTTGTCCGCTGTGTTGGTACCGTCAGCCTGTGGGCAATGATGGTCAGGAGGCGGAGGATGGTTGACCTTTTGAGTCTGTAGTGGGCAATGACATTCTCTGGTGTCAAGTCTGTGAGGCTGGTGCATTTCCTGAAGGTACGCTGTCTTTGTCTGCGCTGCCTCCATGGTGGTCCGGGTGGGGGGTTGCGGACCTGGGTGTGGTGGCGGTGGGTGTTGTGGCCCTGTTGGGGCTCCGAGCTACATGAAGAGTAGCTCCATGGCATCTGTTGTTCTTCAGGTGTGGCTGTGGGCTGGGCTCCCTTTTCTGGTTCAGGTTGTCGTCCGACTTTGCACCAGGTCAGAGCAGGTGTTAATTTCCTGCTGCTAACGCGCCTTATCGCATGTTTTGTGATTTTATCGCGGATTTGGCTGGTCGTTGAGAATGTTGCGTTGTGGTGTTGTCGCGGATTTTTGCACGGGAACGCCTACTCTGCATATCATTAGCGTTAGTTGCCGGGGTCATCTGTGGCGATGTTTTTTGTGGCTGCTATCGCAGGTTAACTGGTGATATCGGCTGTTTGCACCAGCTTGTGAATGGGGCGATGAATTTGTCATGACTTTGGTTGAGATAAAGTGCCGTTAACTCGGCAATAGTTCCTTGAGAATATGCCCCTTGGTGTTTTTAAATACGCCTTCCTGTTATTTATGTTCTTTGAAATGAGGAAATTAGTTAGCAATGCAGCTAGAATTTTCAGTGTACAGGACACTGCCAGGTGTTAAATAAATGCCCCTGCTCCTTGTTGCCATTATAAATAGTAAAAACACTAATTAGAAAATGGTCTGCTGACGCAACTTTATTTGGCTTTAGAGTTGTGCGTAGATAGAAGAGGTGTCATTTTCATGGGGGCTTGATGGTACTTATTTTATCAATCTCTAGGCCATGAAAGGCTGAGAGATGAACTTGACTTGGGTAATAAAGTACAATAAGTGTTGTATATAGAGCTTAGAACCAGCAGACCTGCGGTATGAAGCACTATGTAATAACAAAAGAGAATTACAGATGCTAATCCAGCTATGAAAAAAACACGGATTCAGCACTGTGAGGGTTCGAAGCTGTGATCTGTGACCTGGCTGGGAAGCTGATCATCTGCCCATGCGCACTGGGACTAGCGAGCCCACCTGAGCACAGCTTTGTTAATGAACACGCAGTGGCCTGATGAAGGCATCAAGGAAGTCATCTGTCACATGCGCACAAAATAAACAAAGAATCTGAATAATAGGAAGAAATCTAAAGTGACAGCTTTTTCAAATTTGTAGAGCAAAGTCTGGAAATTTGCATCTAATCACTAGAAGGTTCTTGTTCACACCAATGGTCATCGACATCTACCGCCATGGTGGGTGTGGGAGCAAAATCAGTAATGGAGTTCAAAAGGGTCGCGGTTAAGCAGTCCAGGGGGGTCAAAAGAAGCACAGTGCTGGAGTCTAAAAGGGGGCACAAGACATTGCAACTGGCAGAGGGGTGGGGAGAGACACAATGAGCCTTACCGTTTACTGATGCCAATATTCATTTAAATTCAAATTATTGTTAATTAATTTTATCCACAAAATCATAAAAAGCAAGTATTTATATCTTTTTACTGCAATATACTTCGATTTGTCACGTTCTCTACCTTGACAGAACACAGGATCGTCCCTGCTGCAATCTGAACTAAGGTTACCAGATGACTCCATGTCACTGGGACACCATTTTCCAGTTTCATGTTTTTCTTTCATAACCTAACACATTCTGGGGGTTGTAGTACTGGTTCATTTGAATTGAACTGCTTGAACTAACATGCCTGAAAACAGCTATTCTTTCACAACATAATGCATTTTGGGAATTGCAGTACTGATTCCTTTCAACCGAAATAGTTACACTAAGATGCCTGAAAACAGTGATTTGTAACTGATGAGCCATGATCCTGAGTACTAGATAACATGGAGTAGTCGTCTACAGTTTTACATCCTCAGATTGCATGCTCTCTCAAAGCTTCCTTTCATTATACTCCTAAAACCATGCATGGAAACTGACATCTGCCTGAAGCTTTAAATTGCTTCACTCCTTTCTTTCTATTGAATTACCCTCTCCTTACATTCCATCCTCTGCATGCCTACTCTGTATGAGTATAGCCTACTCTAAATTGCATGCTGTCTGCCTTAATCATAATCTCTATTATTGTATTGTTGCAAATTGTGCAACTTCGTTTTATCAATCGCAATTTCTCCTTCTTTAAAACCTTACTCCTGCATGCTGACAATACCTTACCTGCTCTAACCCATATATTAGTACCATCAACCATTTGCATGAATACTTATAGCCCCCACTAATGATCACATCTAACTCCTATTGTTTTAACCTACCACAAAGAAACTAGAGGAAATGTATAGATAGGTTCCTTGAGTGCACAAGACTAATCCCAATAACCAACTATACCAATAACCACTGGATTTTATCAATAAGATTTGGGTTCTGGAGTAGGGATAATAAGCACTATATAAATGCAATTACTATACAATACTTTCATCTGAACACAGTGAGCCTCAACATACTACGTCTGCTCTCCGTAATCAGCCCTAACTGCTCAAGAAGGGCTGCTTGAGAAATCATCTTCATTCACCATCTTTGCACTTTAGTAACTAAAGAGTCATTAGCATGTCCTCATTGGCCATGCTGGGATTCTATCTATCCAAGAGTTGGCAGAGGTAGAATGTCTCAAAAAAAGTTACACAAATAATTTGATCCGCACACATTAAAGGTAAAGAAATAGTTCCACCAAATATCGTGATTCACACATTCCTTTATTCTTTAAATTTTGTTCTCCTTTCTTCACAGTAGCCAACGCGTTTCGTCCTATTTAAGGACTTCTTCAGGGCTACAAGACATAGACAACATACAATATTTTAAAACCTCATAAAAACAAACAAACGTGTATTTATAGACTGAATTATTAACACAGTTTATATGATCATTCAGTAGAACTTTATTTACATATTTACATTGTTGTAGATCCCGGAAATCCGGTACCTCTAAGGCCATGATCACACTATACAAATTCCTTAAATTCATATTTACAATATTAAATCATGTTTCACCAGAACCACATAGGTATGACAGTATGGGAAACTCATATTATATGAGTACTGTCAAACACTTGCACCATAAGTCTATACTTTTTCAATGTTATACATATATGCAAGCAGAGCAGAAAAAGTCCTAAGTCAAGGATTTCAAAAAGACAGGCTCATGTGACTATACACAGCAGCATTGGGAGACCAATGTATTTTATAAAATATTTGTCAAAGCACAACCCAGAGGGATACAAGATAACATTCAGGGTTGTTTGGCATTATGTGGTTATCTCATCAGTTGTCCTTTGAATAATATACGTTTTCCTTCTTCTAAGATAAAATCCACCTCACACTATCTTTTCTGGAACGTATATAAAGAATAAGGGATGTTATAATCCCTAACAACCTATTCTTTTTGTTCATGTGTCATAAATCAACAGCAAGAGCCTTAACAGAACTATGCCTGTATCTCTAGGATATTGTAATCCCCAGTTGGATAGCGTGTGTCCTAATCTCTTCTTCTCATTCAAAGAGGTGGCAGCGTCAAAAGCTGCAAGACAGAATGAATATATGTCCTTCAATGGGTAAGTATACTTAAATACAGCATACATTAAACCTAAAGGTTGCTATTCAGACTGCATCATTTATATGAAGATGCCGTTGATATACCCCTGAGTACTATCCCAACGGCCACCCAACATGTCACAAATAGTATATTTCACTAATAACTGCATATATTGGGACAATTAACTCCTATATGTCCCTTAGGAAGTCCAGAATTAACAGTATTTGACCCTTCGTTCTATGATATCTCATACCTGTACTTCTGTGTTTGTAATCCGAAGTTTGGGAAGATGTTTAAACGGTATCGCTCCTTAGGTAAAATAAGGTCATTGTTAACTCGTAAATCTAATGAGAATAAAAAATGAAAAATGAGGGTCACATGTTATAAGAGTTATCCCCCCGTGTTGAGCAAATATAGAGATTACTTCCGCATTAAGATGGAGCAGGAAGTTATTCCAGCCCCTCAATTATTACTCAACACATCAGTCCGGATGTTCCGTAACGGTACACCCGGTACCGCAATTGTGTCTAACTGCTATGCACCTCTCAAACCAGTATCATAATTTAAGGACAGGCATAATTCAACACAGCGTACCTTCCTTAATACCTATTTAAAGCGTTCTACCAAACGGAACGCAATATGCCTCATCGTCATTAAAGTAATCCAGCATTCCTCTAGTTGAGGGGCAAAAATGATTTAATACAAATGACCTCTCTTATAATTATATTCCAGGACATTATTTAAAATGACACCATCCAACTCTCATCTCAAACATTTTAGGGTGCACATCGCATTGCGTCTCATTGCCTATCCTGGGGCTGGCTAAGAGAAGGATTCAAGAAGAGGACAAATGCCTGACGACTTCCTTCCCTTACCCTCAGTTGCTGCACAACTGCTTGGCGTGTATAATGCACTACCGGATTTCTGGCTTTGCCAAGACACAGATGGCATGAAACACCCAGAATGGGGTTCCAAGGATGTATGCTTTTAGGTCCAGTTTGATAGCTCAGCTGTCTTCTGATCTATTGTTACCAATTCTTCAAAATATTACACGCAGTTATTTGTCTCCGCCCGTGGGAACATTATTGTATGGCCTCATGACATTGCTTGTTTAGTGTATCATTCTGCCTCCCATGGCGTGCTTGCTTTGTAATGTACGAGAGACTATGTTATATCACCAAAGTACACTGAATCATCATACATTAAACTCTTTACCCTAAAGATGGTTTCCATACAGAAAGCTTTTAGCTGTCTGTTGTTGAAAGAACTCTTGTGGACTATAGCAAAAACCTACATTGGGGTTTGTGCAGCCCATTGCTTTCCATAGGTTGGCTTTCATGTCACTTTCATTTACTTGCTTCTTAGTCAATGGCTTCTTATTTAATGTGGTCCCTTCCTCTTATTGTGTTTGTCCCTCCTTTTAAAGCAAATTTCTGATTTGCATTTTAACATGAACAATTTCTGATTTATATATTAACATGAACATATTGCAATTGTGTAACTCCACCTGGTGGCCAACAGAGCTAAGACCGACACCCACCTCCAACACCCACACCAAGAACCACGAGATCATCATCGACAGCAAACTCAAAATCACCACCCAAGTCAATGCCGTCACCACCTCATGCTTCCATACCCTGAAGATGCTGAGAAAGATTATCAAATGGCTCCCAATCAGCACCCGGAAAACCATCACACATGTCCTGGTCACAAGCAGGCTTTACTATGGGAACACAATCTTTGCCAGGATCAACAAAAAACTCACCAGAAGGCTGCAGACCATTCAAAACTCTGCAGCCAGAATCACTCTCAAACTCCCACGCCGCATTCACATCACACCACACCTGAAGGAACTCCGCTGGCTCCCCATTCACAAAGAAGCACAATTCAAACTCGTCACCGGCACTGTTCCAAGGCACTACATAACACTGTTCCAGCATACCTCAACAATCACTTCTGATTCTCAGACCTTCCAGGCTCTTCTTTGCACAAATCCCATGCATACGGAAAATCAAATATGGCGGTCAAACCTTCTTCTACATCTCTGCTACAGCATTGAACAACCTGCCTCGACACATAAGCGCCTCCTCTTCACTTCTTGAATTCCGCAAGAAGCTGAAGACCTGTTTTTCTTCTAGTAGTCCCACCAGGCCCTAGGTGTGCCTAGACTCACACCTGCTCAGCGCCAGGATACCCTGCTGGGTGATAGTGTGCTCTACAAATCTTCATAACACCAGCAAATGAAAAGGCTGTGATGTACAACACCAAGGGCCTGATTTAGATCTTGGTGGACGGGTTACTGTCACAACCGTGACGCATTATGTCCGCCAAAATATAAATCCCATAGGATATAATGGGATTTATATTTCAGCGACCGGGATATCCGTCACCATTGTGACGGAGTAACCCGTCCGCCAAGATCTCAATCAGGCCTTATGTTTTCCTGACCTATGCTAACTAGGCCTCAACTAGGCCTCATCTCCATTTTGCATTAATATTGCTGGTGTTTCATTATATTCATTGTGTGTTTATATTTCTGATTGACACTGTACACAGCAAAATGTACACTGTTTTGTGATGACATGTTATTCTGGAAGAGCTCCAGAAGAAACCTTTAGATACTTTTCACAGCTCTTTCTGCTCGCACCCTCTATACAGTACACTTATGAGAATTTCCTTTGTTCATGCAACCAGATTTGTTCTGAAACCTTTGATGAAATTAGGTCAGAAGGGGCACAGTTATTAATCATTAGGGAGCTATTGGTAGGATGGTGGTCTTATAAGATATTTTATGTACTGTATTATGATTTGTTGTTGTATTGTTACATTTGCTCGAACCATACTGACTGATGGATTTCCATTGCTTTCTATGGAGAAAATTATTCTAAAAGGCCTTCAATTTGGGGGTGAGCCAGATTCTTTTGTGTCTCTTGTAGGTATTTTGTTTGTTTCTCTATCGATTCCCTGCACATTTTTTGACTTAGGCCCTGATTACGAGTTGCTCCTTAAAATGCAACCCATGCGTAAACTCCTGTTATTCTACAAGTTTGGTTTTATTTAGCACATCCCATAATTATCAGATGTGTTAAATAACTCAAAATTTGTTAAATTTCGGCAGGTATGTTAAACACCAAAATCTGCATGTTATTCCCATAAACCCGTAACAGGTCCTATTTATTGTACTTGATAAATAACGAACCTGCTGTATTGTTATTTACCAAGTGCGATAGGTAGCACCTATACTTATAATCAGGCCCTAAAGTCTATTTTCCAGATTTTGCTCAGCGCTGCATCACTTTTAAATGCTTAGCCTTCTTGGCCATTGATTCCTGAACCTTATGACTGATTTATTGAGATTAATATTTTTAACTTCTGAATTGCACTTTAATATTTTTAATAAACCTTCATGGTTTTTCTAAATTACTGATCTCAAACTCCATTTTTGCACCACTCCTTTATTATTGACTGTATTTTGGAATACTGTTTTGAAACTTACCTTAGAGACACATTGCCTCATCAATATTTGAGGACACCACCGTCCTCGACCCCTCGTGGGGAGATTCATCTCTGTTAGGCAGATTATCTGCTAGATAGTGCCTACACTACCCTGGAGCATAGCTTCTATACCACCCCTTCGATTGGATGACTTATATCCTTCCACTACCTACATTCAGGGAACTATTTTTTAGTTCTTCATTCAGCGCCCCATGAAAGTGCACGTTTTATAGCTCTCTCCCTCATGTGTGGCTTTTGCCTTGAAACAACCCCCACCCCCTCATTCAGTGCTGTTCCCCTCCCCTTCCAGTTTGCTTGTAAATGACAGCAATACAGACATTTTCGCTATGGTATGACCAAAGAGCATACTGTAAGGGATATTGTTTTATCTTCTAAATTCCACATATTGCATGAATGCACAAACTTTAGCACACAAAGTCTTTTATGGCACTGGGAGAGTAACTGAATGCTACACTCCCTCAGTCGGCCTTTGAGGCAGAAGGTGTACTAAGCATGACTGACCAGGCGACGTTTTCTCCTGAAGGACCATAATCTTCCCCATGGGCTACTGCAGAGGACCAAATAGATGAGCATTTGTTTCAGTTCTGATTCCTGTTGAAAGTAATTTAGGCCTTGACAAGCATTTTTCTTCCATTTCTGACACTTCCTTGTTATTTTTAAATTCTGTTCAGAGTTTCCTGAGTGAAAGGTATTAAAAAAATTAACTATGCCATTTATAAAGATGGAAAATATTGAATTCGATGTACAATTTTGAGGTATGTTAAGATATGTTTGCATTTCCTCCACTATTTTAAAAACTTTTTTTTATTTGCTTTATTTAAACAAAGTTTACAAACAAGTATTAGCAAAGCCAATATATTTGTCCCCCCATTATAAAGGTGAGACCTATTCATTTTGCCATTGCTTTTACTTTTAGTGACAGCCTAAAATCCTTGTTTTTCATTTGTGTCTCTGAAGCTTAGCTTATGTGTATGTTTGGCTCTGTGTTTTTTTTTTTTTACATTTTAGACTAGTTGTTACACCAATGGCGTACGATTCATGATTGTTTAATATCTTAGCAGCGCCATGGTGCAATTTTGGCCTACCTTGCCTCATTAAAACATACAAATAAATAAAGAAATGAAATCCAAAGTGACGAGCTGAAAGGGAGAGATAATTGCACCCTCATCCTTGCCAGGACAGATGACATCATCAAATACCAATACAGCAACATCTCCACATCTGACACGGCTACTACACCTGAAATACTAATGCAGGCAGCAGTTCAAGGAAAAAGAGAGTTTCAAAGTCCTGCCAAGAACGGGGACTTCACTTCTTTATTCATTTTTTTGATATATTATTGTTTTGGATTGGGTTGTCCGTACATACATAATATTTCTTAATTTTTCTTATAATGAATGTGCCTTGCGCTTTCTGTGTTCACAGGTTGTGTTCAACTTGCCTTGAAAGAAAGATCTGGCCCTTGGTAATGAATGATCCGGTGAACTCCGGGCTAGCACACTCTTGAATTTATAGATGCGCAGTTTTTAAATCACCCCAATGTACCCTGCGTCCCATTCGCAGTTAAATCACCGTTGAATATTGCTGTGTAGTTATCCATTGATCAGCAGTTTGACTCGTTTCTGACAAGTACATTGCTGCAGCGTTATCTGCCGGTCATCACCACATCTAAATGCAAAGGCAGCATTTTGAGCTCAGACGCCACGTAAATTTGGCCGCTTGGCATCCTGCTTCTCTGATGAGTTTTTTAAAACATTGCCCAATTGTTGCATCGTCTCTAGGGAGAAAATACAAACTGGCTTCCGCAGATAACAGCAAAATTTAGTTGTGCTAATAAAACCAGTAATGTGTGCCTCTACGGTGTGCCACTTTAATATACTAGCAAGTAGACTTTCATTGTTCGCAGCAAACATTTAACAACGAGTGAGCGCCGTCCCAGTGAACAGCAGGCAGGGGGGCACGTGAGGACGAGGCGAGACCACGTACACTGCGCGCGCCCATCCGAAACAGTAGAGTTCAAACAGAGGCTAGAGCGTCATGTTCGACATCAACTCCAGGCCTGGGAACGGTAGACGAGTGATATTATGCATTCAACTAGCACAACACGCCGTCTCTGCCAGCCACCCTAGTAATTTGGAGTCTATCTTTCCTGATTTACAAACTATTGGATCAGTTCAAGTTTAAATCCAAGATTTCATTTGGGCCGAAGTGTACGGAACGAACCACAATTGACTCACCATAAGTGTGAAAAAGACCGCTTTATTGAAGACAGGTGCGCCTTACACAAACATAACCTTGGCCTTTGCCTTACAAAACTACATCTAACTATACAAAATACATCTACGTATCCACCTCCCCCCACCCCTAATGTTTTCCCCAAACACAATTGCACTTTATTTAACATCCCCAAATTATTCAATAACTTTCACCCCTTTAAAAACTTTGTAACCTGCTTCTCAACCTATCTAAAGATCTACCTACTCGATCAATAACTGTTAACCCTTAAACCCTGTAACCTCTTCTCTAACTAAGTATAACCTACCTAAACTCATTACCTACCTGTCCCCAACCAAAATTGAAACAGTAACAAACTGGCCAAAATAGGCAACCAACGCCACTCAGAAATAGTCCTTACGACATTTCTGACCCCCCACCCTCTAGGCCTTGTTTAGGATAACGCCTGATGTCCAGTGCAAAATCTAAAATTTCTTTTATCTGAATCAAATATAACTCCATCCCGAAGCGAGACAAATGTACTCCGTCATCCCTGAAAAAATGTTTGGCCGAATACTTGTACTCTGGATAATCCTCCGCCACATATTTTAACTCTGGGTGCTCCACCCTCCCAAAACCTGCCTCTTTACAAAACACCCTCATCTCCCTGTTTATCTTCCTCCTGGCCTTATCAATGGCCACCGGCCACTCAGCCCCTCTCCAATGTCCCCTGGGAATAAACTCATTCCAAACTACAAAACACCCAGACCACTGCCTCTTGATCTCCCTCAAATCCCTCTTCATTTGCTTCAACAGAGACAACCCTTTGCAAACCACCAAATCATTCTCCCCCAAGTGAAGAACCAGTACATCTGGGCAAATGTGACGACACAGTAACTTATTTAAAAGAGGGAAAAGCTTGTGCCACCGCATGCCTCCCTTCCCGTGCCAAGTAACTTTGAACAAACCCGGGTCCAATCCCAAATTTACTCCTTTTCCTTTTTTACATTCGTGTCTCTCCGCCCACTTTACAAAGGAATGCCCAACAATCCAGATAGCGATCGCCTCTGACTCGGGCCCAGCCACTGCACCTGAAAAGACACATGCGTGAGAAAAAGCTTTACAAGCCCTCTACTTCCCCAACCCCCTCCCCACTTTGATGTAGCGTTTATAACAATCTGATGACCATCGTCCCTGCTGCTTCAACCTCTCTGGGCCCCACCCCAAACTTGCGGCGTCTGAAGTCACCCCAATCCTGAAAGAGTGAGTGCCAAAAGCCTCAGGCACCTCCCCTACTAACTGTAGCGCCCGCCTCATCACCCAAAGAAGCTGCGCCGCCGTGACTTCCCGCCCCGAAGACCTGTAGAGAAAAGGCCCCACCTCCCTCCTTGCACCACCCCGCAAAAGGCACCCCCATCTCACTGGGCAGGTCATCGGATCCCCTCTGGCCCGCATCATCACCGACCTCTTCATCCCCCTTTGATCTGTCTTCGAGCGCCTCAAGAAGATGGAAACTGCATCACTCCCTGTTTCACAACCCTGTACCTCCTCCCAATGCAGCCCTGGGACCCCTTTCCTTCCCAGCAACTCCGATACGCGGAAAGCTCCACCGTAAAGCCAAGACATTAGCGCCGAAAACAGTAACACCTCCTGCCAACCGCAGCACACCTCTGGCAGCACTGCTATCAATCTGCCTAATAGCACAATGTTCACTGGCAACCTGAGCCGCTGTCCTCCACCTGACTCCCTGGACCAACCCTCCATCAACCTTTTCCCCAGCTCGCCCGCCGTTGGAGAATAACCCCACAGTAGCTTGCCCATGAAAGATATTCCTGCCACCTTTGCCGCTATGGTAACCCTCGACAAACCCTTACCAATCAAGTCCAAAATGAACTGAACAACGTCCTCTTCCCTGGCCCAAGTCTCACTTCTCCTCATCGCACCTCCCTGCAGAAACTCCTGCCACGCGAGCACATAGGCCTTCCTCGTGGAAGGCGCCAAAGACCCTACCACTAGTTGCAGCATCCTTTTTCTCCTACGGACCACATCATGTCGGGCACCGGCGTCCTGTGGGTTTCTGCCTCCGTGGCCAGCCCTTGGAACCTCTCCCACTGCAAACGAGACAAAGCATCCGCAATGTCATTGTCTACACCCGGTACGTGCTTTGCCCTGAACTGAGTGTCGTACTGCAAGCAACCCAACATGAATATGCGCAATAGCTTCAAGACCTGCTCGCCCCTCGCAGACTGCCTGTTGACCACCTGCACCACTGCCATGTTGTCCACCCTAAAAATGACCTTTTTGTGCACCAGGCTCTGCCCCCAGAGGGTAACCGCGACCACCAGCGGAAACAATTCCAGGAAAGCAATGCTCCTGCCTCCATTTTTCCAATGATTTGGCCACTCTTCGGCACACCATTTTCCCTGCCAATACAAACCGAATCCTCCTGATCCTGCTGCGTCAGAGAATATCTGAGCATCCCAATCCCACTCTTCTGGAGTTGCCATGGGTATCCCATTGAAATCCTCCAAAAACCTGCGCCACATTCTTAGGTCTTCCTTCGTCCCTGCCGACAAACGCATATGGTGGTGTGGTAGCGTGAGGCCTGGCAGTGCCCTGCCCAGTCTCCTGCAAAATGTCCATCCCGCTCTCACCACTCTGCATGCAAAATTCAAATGCCCCAGTAAAACTTGGACCATTCTCACTGTCACTTTCTTTCTGGCCAGCATGTCATCGATCAACAGTCTCATGTGCAATTTTTTGTCCTCCGGCAACCTGGCCTCCATGGCCACAGAATCCAGTTCAATCGCCAGAAATTACAAAACCGTGCTTGGACCTTGCGTCTTCTCTGGTGCCAAGGGGACACCCAGTGTCCCCATGAGCTTCTGGAAACTGTCCAGCTGCCGCTGGCAGTCCGTCAAACCAGGCCGGCCCACCAAGAGGAAGTCATCAAGATAATGTGTCACCGTATCTTTACCCGTTTTCCAACACAAAACCCACTGCAAGAATGATCTGAATTTCTCAAACAGCGCACATGATATGGAGCACCCCATGGGTAAGGCTTTGTCCACAAAAATGCTGCCATCAACCTGAATGCCCAACAACTGGAAGTCCTCCGGGTGTACTGGCACTATATCGCATTTTGCCATTTCCGCCCCGTGTCCTACCCTTTCCACCAGCGCCCTTGCTATGTCCACTGAAGAGTAAGAGACTGACGCCAAGTCATCAGGAATGAAATCGTTGACTGACCCCCCTTGCGGCCATGACAAGTGTTGGATCAGACAATACTGTCCTCTCTCCTTTTTTGGAACCACCCCAACCGGGGAAATAATCAAATCCCTGATTGGGCTGATCGCAAATGGCCCCTACATGCGCCCTTCCCGTACCTCTTTTTGCAATTTCTCCCAAACGACTGTTTTGTGACCTGCCACTGATTTTAGGTTCTCCGCCCATCGCGCCAACCTCGGTCCTTCGTAACCCAATCTAAAACCCTCTCCGAAACCTGCACCGAGAATCTGCATGTCCTGCTTGTTTGGGTAATGTGCGAGCCAGGCCTCTAAGCAATCCAAGTTAATGGGTGTATGAGCCTTTGCCCATACAGCCCTGCGCCCCCCTACCTCCCCTGCCTCCCATCCCCTGCTGCCCACTGATGGCATTCTGTTGCTGTGGCCCCTGCCCCCCAGCGTGACCTTGTCCTGCATAACCTGGCCCGAAACACTGCACCAGGGGGTGTCTCCCCACACATTTTGAGCACTCGTGCCGAAATCTGCAGTAGTCTCGTGCACACATGCCCTTGTTATAATCCCAACAGGCCCCCGGACCTCCTCCTGTGGGTTTTTGTGTGTATCCCACCCCTCCCCGGGTGGGACAGTTTTGAAAGGGGCGGTAAACCAGTGGCAAACCGCTGGCCGTGTAAGTTGTCTTTCCAAACTTCACCGCCCCCATGGTCTGCTGGTAGAGATCTTCATCGATCTCCCCCCAGTTTGCCTCCGGGTCCCAAGCGAGCCTGGCGCGAAATTCTTCGTCATAGTGTGACCAGGCGTAGCCCCCGCATGTCAGATGTGCCCTCCTTACTACATCCATGTATTTAAACAAAGCAACGGACCTATCTGGGTACTTCTCACAGTACACACTCGCAAAAATTAAGAAGGCTGCCGTCCAGTTCTCTATAGTCATGGGTACCCTGGGTCGCCTGGATAACTCCAGCTCTTTTTCCTTTGATCCCTCCTTAGAGCGCAATTCCCTATGTAGCAACTTAAACATATCCACATATTCGCCCTTCCATATTTTTTCCTTCGTGGCTAACATGAGGTGCGCTCCCAACGGTTTCGTCACCCCCATGTATGGCAATTTTGGCAATCGGACCTCCTTGCTTTCCTTGCCTTCCGCCACCTGACCAGCCCCCCCTTCACTTTTGTCACCTGTGCACTTAACCGCTTCTGCGTACGTCTGTGTTGCTTCATCCATCGACCCCCCTGACTCCTCCTTTTCTGCCTCCTTGACCCTCGTCTGCCCTTCAGTACCCATCCCTGTGTCTCTAACGTACCTACCCTTGCATAGTTTGAGCCCGCTGTCCCCTTCCTCACCCCTTGCATCCGTCCCTGTGGACACCCTCTGTTTTGCGTAATTCATGCCGTTCCGCCCTCCTTTCTTACCTGGCGTCAAGGTCGGTGTCCTCACCGGATCCCACCACCTAACCAGTGTTGCCGCGGGTTGAGCCATCCGAGCCATTGACGTGTACTCTGCATCCGGTCTCGCCTCCTGCAACAGACTAGGCACAACAATACTGGTCCCCCCCTTCTTCGTCCACTATCTCCCCTTCTTCCAAACTAACCTCATCAAAATCTAGTGGGATGTCCTCCCATTCCCCCTCCGCCTCCATTCTCGTTAACCACGTGTGCCTGGCCTCTTCCAACAACCTGTCTATTGTGGCTTCAGCCTTCCGCTTCAGCCCATGCTCTGTCACCACCACCCTGGAGGGCCCTGCCCCTCCGGGCTGTCGCCCATTCGTGACCATATCCTCGTGTATCACCTTTTTTGTTACCAAATCGGGCATCTGGCCAACCTCCGCAGCCTGCCCTTTGATTCCGCTTCTTGCCACCGCCTCCCTAGTGGGCACCTGTGCCCCACTGGGCTGTTGCCCCGCCGTGACCAATGCAGACCTCCGTTCAAGTTTGCCACTGTGGTCCCTCGCCGTGCTCCAGCTGGCCGCATGGGACCCTACCTTCACTTCTTCCGGTAGTGAGGAGCCGCATGCAACTCGCCCGCCATGCATGAGCACCGCGCCTGCTGTACCTGCAATGCAAATGGCAGGTCCGGCATGCCGTTGTTAGTGTCCCTGACTGTCCCTACCTGCCTCCGCTCCGGGCACCACTGCCAATACCCCCCCCATACCTACGGCCCTTGGCGGTGCCTCTGGGCACCCCCCTGTATCACCCCACCCCTCCCCCTCTCTGGCCCCGCCCCTGCCCAGCCCCACTGAGTGACCCCCCCGTGTTGCCGGGCCCACCCCCCTCCTGACACTACCACCCCAGCCCCCCCTGGCTGGCGAGGATCTCTCATGTACCCTCCCCTCCTCTTCCCCCTCGCTCCATTCTAAAAGGGACACCGGCCGCTTTCCCCATTGCCGGCCCGGGAGGGCCTCCCCTCCCTCTCCCAGTGACCCCTGCGCCCACCCCCCTTCCACAGACCACTTGTCCCTCACCCCCCAGGGGGCCCTGTTCAACCACCCCTGATGTCCAGGGCCGCCACTGCTGCGTCTCTGGACCCCCCTCCACCCCCTCTTCTTCCCCTATAGGCACCTGGAGAATCCCAGGCCCCCCCTAGGTGGCGCCTGCCCTCCCTGGACACTGGGCCTCCCCTCCTCCCACCCAGGAACTACCTTCGCAGCCCTCCCCCTCTCCTGTCCTCCCACCTCAGGGGCCCCTCCCTCCACTCCAGGCCCCCCACTCCCACAGGCATCCTCAACAAACCTTGTGGCCCCCGTGCCCTCATTGTGCTTCCCTTTGCCTACTGCTCCTCCCTTCCCCTCCACGAAATGCAGGGGGGGCGCTTCATAGCGCTCTTCCCCCGTTTACCCTTTAGTGTGGATTGTGGCCTCATTGTCGACATTGCTAAGTTAGCTTAGGCCTAGCTGCCATGATGCTTTCTTTGCACATGTTACTCTGTGACTTTGTTTTTCCAGACTCTGCTTGTGCCTATTCAGCATTAGAACTGTCTGTATTTTTGACTTTCACCTTTTCTCATGTCCTCTGTGGGGTTTGTCTGCACACAATGTACAAGGTCGAAAAACAATGTCCCTTGTTATTGCTGTTCTGGTCGGCCCCTCGCACTTAGACATAACATGGAATACAGCTGCACAGGGAGAAATTCATGTGCTTTTAATATTGTGATCTCCCTGTTTATGGCCCTTGGTGAGCAACCTTTCCAGGGAGAAGAGCTGTGCTTGTCTGATGATGTAAACCTTGCATCTAGATCTTGAGGTATGGGGGTCCCCGGACAAAGCCCAGAGATCTTCTATTTTTATAATAAACTAGTTCCTAGCACGGGGAGGGTGGCAAGGCCTTTTAGTCCTATATCCACTGACTTTATAAAATGCTGTCCCCGTTTGTATTCTATGGAATTGTAACCATGCTTACTGTTTTGACTTTATGCATTATGCTGCTAGTACTGGCACGTGTACTGTGTCTTAGAGCACGTTAGTTGAAATAAACATTTTAAACTATACTATGTCTCTTAATACGCACGTTGTGGACAAGTATGAGTGAATAATGAAAGAGTGTTCTTGCTCCCGCGATTCCTGAAAGAGTCCGTGTTCTGGGATGTCTAATCATTGGTAGCTTCACTGTAGTACGGAGAACGAATGTGACACTATAGCTAGTCGGATTGGGATTTTGGGTACTAAGGGGTATGGTTGGTACACCACTATACACCGAGGTCCTGTTTTCCTGCGCATAGTTCTGTATATGTGCAGAATCCCTGCAACATGGCGCCCAATGTGGGGCTTCTTATCTGCGAGATGCTTGAGTAGTACTTGTGCTTGTCCACAATTCTCTTTGCTTATGTTTCCGGAAACATTGATGTTGTTATAGGTTTTTTCAAGCTTGAAGTTATTAAAAGGTGTTCTCTTTAATGTTAACCCTATATTGCGCTGCCACGCACTAGGTTGTTTTTCATTCTTGGTCTTAATGGCTGTGAATATAAATATCCCGGCACATAGCCGCGCTGCGCTCCGAGCTCATTTGACAGCGTATGGAGTGCCTGACGTGGGTGTCGCCCTCATCTTTGTGGTCCAAGCCGATCCGGCTTACCACTTTGAGGTGTTTTACTCATGGGTCACTTTTCTGGCGGTGGAATGAGCTGACAATTTGTTCCACGCTTACGCAGCCACCGCCCTACCTCACGTTTATCGGCTTTATCAGGCTCTTGAAGTACCGCTCACGGCGTGGCAACAACATGTTTGGTTTAATGGCACCCTCCCACATCCGGTCACCCCGATTCGTTTAGGCCCCTTATCGATAGATGGGGCCACTTGGCCTGTTTTGGCCGGGTATACCCCACATCCACGTCATTTAGCGGTTCCGGTAGATGAACTGCGCATCTTGCATACGTCCTTAATCCGTGTGCACAGAGCTTTAGTACAATATGTTACAGGCAATGTCCAGATGGCCCCTCCTGGAGTTGCGGCACATCCAGCTGGACATGGCAGTGTGAACACAAGTCCCGTCATGGTTAATTCAGTGATGGGCAAGCGCCCACAGAATAAGGATGATTTGCCTTATTGGCTTGCAGAAAAATGTGACCAGCTGGAGGCGGTGTTTCCAAATACCTCTCCTGTGGAAAAACACAGGATTTTGACTATTAGCTTGCCAAAAGACTTAATTCCCGAGTTGACAGTATGCAACAACTGGGACAAGGTATTCGCAGCAGTGTATGCGAAGTGTTTCGGCACTCCATCCATGACAGTCCTCCCCACCATGATTAAGCGTGTACAAGATGAACATGGCCCTGAAGCGGCTGTGGAACTGGGGATGAGACTGGTGGGAGTGTTCGATGTAGTGGCTGACCTAATCCTGGCGAACGTCAAGGGTGATGCGGTCAACTTTCAAGTCACTAATGCTTTGGCTTTAGTCCCAGAGCCGGACAAGCCTCGTGAATTACCAAAAATTATTGCACAGGCTTATAAAACCATTGGCTGCAATAGTTTGGGAGTTGAGCCTTTTGCTAAAACGCAAGCTCAAACACAACCACAAAAAAAATCTCAGTCTGATAAAGACGAGAAACCGTTCTTTTCTAAAAAAGACCTGGAAGTTAAAGAAACAGGGAAAGCAACAATCAAAACCAGGGTCGCGTGCAGCGTCACCGGTTTCCGGGTCTTCTGAACGCACTTATGATTTGCGTGACCGAGCGAGAATTAAGTCTCCTGATAGATTTCAGGTTCCTGACCAGCGTTCTCCTCGTTCTTCGCAGGCACCATCGACCTCACAGGCTGGTGGAGGAGATCGCCAGGAAAGAGGCAGGGGTCGTGACGCCCCACAGGGACGAGACCAACCTCGACAACCTGGCAGAGGGAAACAAGAAGAATTTCCCCGTCCTCGCCCGCAGTTTCAGAAGAAAAAAGTTGCCGCTTTAACAGCGAGATATGCCACAGACGGTGAGAACGAGACTCCTGAATTGGACGTGGGCAGTGACACTGCTAGACAGCGCTGCGGAAGTTACCATAGTGCGGGAGGCACTACGTCCTCATGTGGAGGCGACAGCAACTGACACTTTCATTACTGTCGAGACAGCAGACACCCGAGTGGCACCCCCTGCAGACTATTTAATATTGTCCTTCAAATTGAAGGTGACATTGAGCGTGTTATTAAAGGGATTTTTTGGGAAAATCTGACCTCTTCTTATGACATTTTGTTGGCGGAGGCAGATTGGCCGCCCCCATTCGTACTTGCTGCTCATAGAGGGGAGGAGGTAATCCTTCCGAGCTTTTCTCGTCATGTCCCCAAGGACAAAGCGGAGGCTCTTGCAGCTGAATGGGCTGTGGCCCAGGCCCCGGCACTGTACCGTAATCACGTGGGCTGGGATGAGGATTCTCCCCCCCATGATATACCATTGCGGTCTTTGCCACAGCCTCAAACCCAATATCCCCTCCGGCGGGAAGCTAAGGGTCCCGTTTCCGACATTCTAACACAGTTAGAATATCAAGGAGTAATTGAGACATGCGTGTCACCAATGAATAATCCCCTTTTCGCGGTTTCTAAACCCGATGGGTCGTATCGCTTGGTATTGGTCTACCGGCATTTGAACTCCCATTGTTGGACCTTTGCGGTGCAGAATACCCATAGTTCTGCGCTTGTAGACAGTCTTGTACGTAAAAAGTATAAAACAACACTTGACCTTTCCAATGGCTTTTACACTCACAATTTGTCCCCGGACTGCAGTCAATGGACTGCGTTCACCTCCGGTGGAAAACAATTAAAATTCCGGCGTTTGCCAATGGGCTACAAGAACAGCCCGGGGGTCATCGCCGCCCGTGTTGTCTCTTTTTTGGACAGCATAGACCCAGATGCGTATTCGTACGTGGATGATATATATCTGACAGACGACGAACTATGGCCGCATCTTACACGAGTAGACCGCATTATTCTTGAGTTCGCGGTCTTAGGATACAAATTTAACTTTGCCAAATCTCACATCGCAGAATACACTGTGTTGTTTTTGGGCTATGAGCTCAACAATGAAGGTAGGGACTTAGCTCCCCACTTCCTGGAGAAGTGCGCACTTCTGCGCCCTCCAACGACCCTGAAAAAACTTCAGTCTTTGCTGGGATTTTTAAACTTTGGACGCTCTTACATTCCCGAATATGCCCAGCGTATCAAGCCTCTCTATGCCCTGATACAACCTACCTTTTCAAAGTCATGCTGGCTTCCGGAACATTAGCTTATTCTGCAATCTTTGCAGTCTGATCTACTGGAATCTAAGTTCTTGTTGACTCGGGATAACCATACGAACCTGGTGATTAGAATTGTGCCAGGGGCAGTAGGTTTCACGTACTTGACGTTTAACGAAGGTGACACAGTACCTATTGCCTATAAGTCACATCTTTACACTTCTGCCGAGTTACGCTTTTCTACTGTGGAGAAAGTTTTGACTGCAGTGCAAATGGCGATTCTTAAGGAACTCGCACTGGCACAGGGAAAACGCATCTTGGTTGTCACCCCCTATCCTGCCCTTGAGGCAGTGACAAAGGCAAGTGTACCAAACTCTAAGGCTTTGCACCCCCATTGGATACAATGGGCCACTTCTTTGACATCTCCGGATGTCACTTTCATCTTTGATTCCTCTCTTCAGACACAGGAGTTCTTACAGTATGAATTTGTTCATCCTCCTCCTCTGTCTTTGCTGCCGCTTGAGGAGTACAAATGTATCATTAACACCGATGGTTCGGCGCAACCGGCCACGGGTTCTAAGCATGCGTACTCAGCAGCATGTGCTATTGTGGCAGGGCACATGGTGAACGGTGAGTTCAAGTCCAGTGTTGTGGACACGCAGGCACTGGGGGACAGTTCCGCACAATTGGCCGAGCTGCGTGCTTTGGTGCGCGCCCTTGAGTTTGCAGACCCGAAAGTGACTACGCTTATTGTATGCGATTCTTACTACTGTGTCCAGGCTTTTAATGACAACTTATTCTTTTGGTCGCAAAATGACTATAGAGATTCTAAGGCAGCACAATTAAGCATAAAATGCTTTGGGTTCGAGTGGCAGATCTTAAACAACGTTTGCCTCTCACACAGGTGGTTCACACTCTTGGCCACCAGCGTGTGGGCGCACACGCGGTCGGTAACAGTTTGGCAGATGAAGCTACCAAATCAGCAGTAGCCACGTGCTCAGTAGCAGCCATTACAAGATCCATGACAAAAATAGATAATGAGATTTTGGCAGCTATTGCTGCAACAAAGGAAGGTACTAATTATTACCCACAGGGTTTCCCTTCCAAGTACTCTTATCACTTAAGTCCCGATCAGGTTCCTAAAGTAAGAATTCCAGACGTTGGTGATCAGCTGATTCCCAACGCGGACCGCAGAAATTCTTTGATAACAGCCGCACACGAAGGTTGGCTTCGGCCCATGCTGGCGTGTCTGCAACTGTTTCAATCTTGCATCAGCGTTACTGGTGGCGTGGTTTATATAAACAAACCCGTACTTATGTCCTTTCTTGTGACATTTGTCAACAGATTAAGCCCTCTACGGTTACACGTCTGCCACAAACATAGCTCTGCATTTCTAATAAACCTTTTGGTTGTGTATACCTTGATCACTGCGGTCCATTTTCTTCTGACACTGCATATAAATATATCTTAGTTGCAGTTGATTCGTGCACACGTTTCATCTGGGTGTGGCCACAACGCAGTGCTGACGCTCGAAATGTCATCAGGGATTTGCGTGTCTTTGTGGGAATTTTTGCCTGTGGCACCTTCCATTCCGACCAAGGTCCAGCATTCGCCTCTAAGGCGTACAAGGACGCAATGAGGTCTATGGGGGTGCTGGTGCAATTTTCGTCTCCATATAGGCCTGAGGGCAACTCAATTGTGGAGCGAATGAACCGTGACTTAAAGCAATCCTTGACAGCTAGAGTCTTAGGTACTGGCAGGAACTGGCTTGCCCACTTGTATGGTGTGCAACGTGCACTTAATAATCTCATTAGAAGATCTCTGGGTGGGCGGACCCCATACGAAATGCTCTTCGGCATACAGATGTTTGTGCCAGACCTTGATGGTCTAGACTTGGCGGTGACTGCCACAATCTTTGACGTAGATAATCATTCTACTATGTTGCAGGGCTTACAAGAGACCCGTGACAGACTTGCAAACGAACACTTACCTTCAGCCACTGACGCTGCGTTGCAGATTCCGGTTGGCGGCTGGCTTCTGACGATTGGAGATCTGGTCCGAGAGAAGGTGGAGAACAAAAAAGAATTTGGCCCCTCGTATCGTGCACCGGTTCCAGTTCTTGGCTTGAAGGGTACTCGTACAGTCATCTTACCACCGCTTCCTGGTCGCAGAGACAACAGATACATCTCAGTGGACAATGTCAAGCTACAACATCTGGCCGATCCTGAATAGTGTAACGCCTGCCGTATCATGTCCGGCAATTTCAAGAAATCCTGTTCGGGGCCCTCCTGACTCCACAGGCACCGATGTTGCCATTGGGATGGTCGCTTTGCCATATCGCCTGCTCAACCTCCCGGCTTCCTCCTGCAACGAGGAAACCGAGTATGTATACCCCGCAAGTGAGTCAGTGGCTCATTTGCCTACAGCACCACTAAGCCCAACATGTTTTTCTTTTGATTCGTCTTCCACCTCCTCGCTTATCCCGACCAAATTCAGTATTTTTGTATCCTGGTTCAGAGACAATTTTTTGGTCCCTCCGTGGACCTACATCTGATTGGTGCTATTCCTGATTTTTCTGTTCATGTCCATTGGCTTTGTGACAGTTTTTTTCTTGCTCATCAATGGTCACTACTTGCCAGAACGCTCTGCGGTGAACTCTGTTGCTGGAACTTTGGCTCCGCATTCTTCTTCACACATCATGAAGCGTGATCACACATTTGTGAACATTTCAGCCTTTCCAGTTGCAGATGGCATTGTGTGGGATGCAGTGAATTTCCAAATCCTTGGACCTACAGAGATTATTAATGTACCAAGTGTGCTTCGTGTTTCCATGGGTGATGTGGTAAAATGGAATATTCATTCAGATGATTGGGATGTGCATGCCATTGAATCGTTGTTTTCTGATTTGAAATATTATGCTGCTTTTAATGCTGAGGATTTGTACTTAAATTCTGCTAATAATGCCGATTTATATTGTTACCAGCATTACGGTAACCATTTTCTGCATAAACCAAGTACACTTCGAGGTAGTTTCAATTATACCCAGTGGGAACATTGCCCGACCCCTCTGCAAGGTAGCTCCCAAACACTTAAAAATAAATGTACTTACTTTACAGACTTTAATAGATCAAACCCAGGGTCCTATTATTTTAAATTGAACGTTTCTTCGGATCAAAAAGTTATGTTGTCCCACACCAAATTGCTGTATTCCAGTTCCTTTATGCACGCATTAGCTGTGGGTGGCTATGAGCACTGGAAGAACACCATTGACTTAAAATCTATTTGGGGCACTAAATCTTGGCAAGTACGCGGTACAGAAGCTTTGCACCGTGCTTGCCTTATCCCCACCCAAATATTATTTTTAAATAGTACTATATATCAAACAACTTGTTTGGGTTTGGCTACTTCCAAACAATTGAATGCACCTTCCATTCCTGTATTGTCTTCCTGGCCCAATAGGAGCTTGCATTTAAATATTTCCCTTGAAAGTTTGCAAGCTTTGTTTCAAAATAATTCCTTTAATTTCTCTGCTATTGATCAGTCAGCCTGGTTGGCGTGGCCCATAGCATCTAACGCCTACCAACTGCGTTTTTATAACTCTACTCCTGGTTACAAACAGGATAGGCCAGACCCAAGGTTTTCTGATTCGCGTACAGTTACAACATATTCTGTTGGTAAATTATGTAAACAGTGGTTGCAGCACTCTACATTAGATTCCGTAAAACAACATTTATCCCTCCTATCAGGCAGCATTGATCTGTCTGACTTTGTTCTAGGGCCTCGCGGTCCAAGACCTAAAAGATTTGTTTATGCGACCTACAATGAAATCTGGAAGCTTTCACAAATTGAAGCTGCTTCCCGTTTACGGGAAATAGATCAAGCAAATCTAGAAAAGGTGCTCGCTGTTGTCGATAATAGTATTAACACCCTATCTTCCCGCATTTACACACTAGAGAATATTGTTTCATCTGTTGTTGATATTGTACAAGATGATGTATCTGTGTTATATCATGGTCAGAATCAATTGCGTTCAGTGATGCAGTTTGCATGGACTTTGCAAACACTGAAAATGGGGAAGGTTCCATGGCATTTTTTAAATACATCTGCCTTGTTCTTACCGTTTAATTTGACTGAAAAACAGCAATTCATGTCCATGAAAGATGCAACATACACTCTCCTACATATCGAAAAGATTGAGCCGTTGCCGTTCTCTGTGGCGGAGACTAACTCTGCAGTGTGGCTGTTTCACAGGGTTATTACTTTGCCTTTTTCTTTATTTGAATTCAGTTCATGCATGAAAAATTATCCTGTAGGTCGTTTTCAGCCTTTAGGCAGTGCCTTTTTACATGAACTTTGGTCCCTACCTTTCACATACAGATGCCTTAGGGATGACAAGGAGGTGTTTCTCACAGGGGAGTCTTGCGATTCTACAGTGGGTCATTCCCTCATTTGTAAAAACATTATATTGCACGGGGCTTGTAATGTTTCTGCCCCGAATCTTGCTTGTGTTTTAATGGGCGTTCCAGCTCCTGTTATATCACCTACTTTCACTGTGCTTGCTAATGGTAGCTATATGCTTTTAAATAATCAGGACTGCTGTGGGATGCAGGCAGGCATCCCCTACATTGTAACGGTTTCACACTGCGTTGTATGCTGCAAAAATGTGCTTTTTCCACCCCCGCATGGATTGGTAGATAGTTCCGTTTGGCCTTACATACCTACTTTGAAGGCGGATTTCAATAAATTGAGCAGAATAAAAGCACTAATATTAAACCAGGAGGTTATGCTCACTTCCGCAAGGGAGACCTTCGTCCTCCAGGTGGCTTGTACCCACAGTGAGATACAGGCCCTTTTGAACACAAACCTCCTTTTTTAAACCACGCGCCACAAAAATCACCAGATAAAATGTTTTTTTTTTAAATCACTAAATATGCCATAATGCGATACGCTTGACGCAATATAGTCTACATTTATTGATAAACACGCATAAAAATTTAAGAAGTAGTTCGTGTATATCCACCACATGAACATAATTGTGTGCTCTTACGGCACATTGTAGCCACGCATGGTTATTTTTCAGATAGCCATCATGCATGCAATCACGATGTCACATGCATGATGCCTTCATTTCATTTCATAGCCATGCTTCTACCACCCTACGCATGGAGGAGCGCAGACACGTAAGACATGCATGATATATGCTGTTTGTTATAAATATACATGTCGTATTGTACCTTTCCTTCACAGATACTCATCGCGCAGGATCTGTAAGTAACAAGATCCCACCACACTCACAGCGCACTTTAGGGTGTGCGCTGATATATGGATATATACACCACAGTGGCCACCAATTCTTTTTGGCCACGCTCACTCCATTGGTCCTGAAGAAAGCCTCAAGAATATCATAGAAGGCTGAAACTAGTAGACCTACACTTTTTAGGGATATTGAGGCACATTGTTACCTCATGTATATCCTGACCATGTTTTTATGTTTTTACTCATGTCCTAGGACCCTTCTATTAAAACTTTTATAAAGGGTTTTCCTAGAGACATTTTTAGCACTTAATCACAATTCACATAGCACTTCTCTTTCTCACAAAATAACCTGCTCCGCTGTAAATCAGGCGTTGAAGCACAGCTGGATTGCACTCTGCAATCCAGCTGGACCCTGATGATGAAGCATGCCACCTACTAGGTAGGTGGGTGAGGGGTTTCCTAAGACAACCACTGTTTGTCTGCGTTCCTCTATCAAGGTGAAGTTCGACAATTATGACCTCAACCTATTAAGGACTTGTCCAAGTTGTTTTTGTATATTACTCTGGGAAAGGGACAAGTTCCTGTTCCATTTCCTTACTCTCTAGTTGTTCTTTTGCACAAACCTCCCCCAACATTTCGGTGAACTGATTCACCGTATATTTAATGCATCTAATACCGAAGGTCTTGTGCACTTTTTTAAAGTTGTGGGCTCTGGCCTTTTGACCTCCTTTCAGACTACATTTGGTGTTATTCCGGCTTTTATTCATTCTATTTTTTCCAGCGTCTTTGGAGGCTTCCCATTGATCCTAGCCTTAGCTGCTGGGATATTGCTTATATTTTGCCTGTTGCGCAATGGCTTATCTTCCTGGGGGTCTATACGACCCAGCGCGGCTACGGATGCTCCGTGAACGCATGATTGACAGCTTCGGCATCCTACCACTGGCGACTCTCAGCGTGTCTTATGGACTTTCTTATCGCTTTGCGTATTTCACTTGCGTGCAACCTGTGCTGTCCTGTTTACGATGTCCGTTCTCTTGGTCCTTGGATATTTGCCTCTCCAATACGTCTTGTTCGGACCCGGATTTCGACCAGTTGATGGGCCCCTTAGTGGCCCATGAACGGGAATGTTCCGGAGCTGTATTAATGGCGCGTGTGGCTGCACTTGGAGTCTTGGCACAATGGGATATCTGGGCGGCTGCTCAGCATATCCTACAACGAAGTTATATTGAGTATCACGCAAGTTGTCCCGCAATGCTGATCGCTGCTCCCTATTGTGAGGAACATGAATGCAGTTTTGATTTGTTGAACTGGATGGCATCTCTTTTTTCAAACGATGACAATGATGTCTTTCTGGAAAGTGTTGCAGTTTTCTGCGCATACACTCTGATGGATTAGGGACATTGCCTTCAACGAACTGCATTGCTGGATTTTTTTATTCTCTTAGAGTGCCCTTTTTTCTGGCCCTGTCACAAATTTTTTTTATCCCAACAATTTTTTTCCCATTCCCTAGCATTCAAAGGGACATTTCCCACAAATAGACGTTTACATTCTGCTCCATCTATTCGATTCTGTTTTCATCATCTCTCTTGCCCTATGGACTGACCAGCGGAGGGTGTAGTGTGGATTGTGGCCTCATTGTCGACATTGCTAAGTTAGCTTAGGCCTAGCTGCCATGATGCCTTCTTTGCACACGTTACTCTGTGACTTTGTTTTTCCAGACTCTGCTTGTGCCCATTCAGCATTAGAACTGTCTGTCTTTTTGCCTTTCACCTTTTCTTATGTCCTCTGTGGGGTTCGTCTGCACACAATGTACAAGGTCGAAAAACAACGTCCCTTGTTATTGCTGTTCTGGTCGGCCCCTCGCACTTAGACATAACATGGAATACAGCTGCACAGGGAGAAATTCATGTGCTTTTAATATTGTGATCTCCCTGTTTGTAGCACTTGGTGAACAACCTTTCCAGGGAGAAGAGCTGTGCTTGTCTGATGATGTAAACCTTGCATCTAGATCTTGAGGTATGGGGGTCCCCCGGACAAAGCCCAGAGATCTTCTATTTTTATAATAAACTAGTTCCTAGCAAGGGGAGGGTGGCAAGGCCTTTTAGTTCTATATCCACTGACTTTATAAAATGCTGTCCCCATTTGTATTCTATGGAATTGTAACCATGCTTACTGTTTTGACTTTATGCATTATGCTGCTAGTACTGGCACGTGTACTGTGTCTTAGAGCACGTTAGTTGAAATAAACATTTTAAACTCTACTGTGTCCCTTAATACGCACGTTGTGGACAAGTATGAGTGAATAATGAAAGAGTGTTCTTGCTCCCGCGATTCCTGAAAGAGTCCGTGTTCTGGGATGTCTAATCATTGGTAGCTTCGCTGTAGTACGGAGAACGAATGTGACACTATAGCTAGTCGGATTGGGATTTTGGGAACTAAGGGGTATGGTTGGTACACCACTATACACCGAGGTCCTGTTTTCCTGCGCAAAGTTCTGTATATGTGCAGAATCCCCGCAACAACCCTTTTTGGCGGGGGCCGCCTTTGCCCCGCGCCCCCCCCCCCACGTACCTCTGTGCCCTTTCGCCTGCCGCCTCCGCCTCTCGGCGGGGAACACGCGATGGGGCTTCTTACGAGGTCCATGCGGCCAGCTTCAGCCAGGAGCCGCATGGCCTCTTGCACCCTCGCGTCGTCTCTGGCCATCGCCCTACGCAGCAGCAGAAATCTCCCAGGAAAGGAAAATCCCCTAACACTGACTTTTACAAAAACTTTCCCTAACTACGGAGATTTTGGCAGCCGTGTCACCTTCCAAAATGGTGACACGGCTCCCGAAATGGCCGGCTATATACCCCCCGCCCCCAGCCCAAAGGTAGCCTAAGCGCGAGCCCAATTGGGCTCGGGCCGCACCACCCGGCCCAAAAACCCTGGGGGTGCGAGCCTCCCTGTCGGTCGGCCGCCCCCCCAAAGCCCCATTCGAAACTACATTTACACGCGTACATTTGTGTGGTCACATGTATCATTCATTATACCAGTGCGGTGAAATAGTATGGAGTAAATCTTCTCCCATGGTGGGGATAGACGTTCCAGGGAGGCATTGCATTATGAAATGGGGGAAAAGCTACAAACCTGTGAATTTGCGGGTTTTCATAGACTTCTAAGATTCTTATTCTCACCCTACAAACAAATGGAGTTTTATGCCTGTAAAAGGCAGGAGTAGATCTGTATCCAGGGTGAACTGGAGTGTGGGGGGTACATATCAAAAACTGAGCAGTGGTAGGAGAAGGAGTGTAACCAAGAATTTTTCATCCAGGAAGAAAAAAAGGGAGTACATGTGAACTAATTTTGCTTAGCATTTACATTTAAATGTTCACCATTTAACATTGCATGTGTGTGTAATTGCATATGCATCTGAGTACTCCTTGGAAACTAAGCATGACAGTTTTTCTGGAGTACTCTAGATCAAAAACTGCAAATCTTGTCTCAATGTAGGTGTAAACCTATATTTTGATATTTACAATGTTTTCAGCAATTTGATCTGGAGTTCATTTTATTACCATTTTGGCATTTTATCTCACTGCTTTGCTTTTCTGTGTGACTCTTTTATTGCCTCTGTGTGGCTGCTAAATAGCTGCAGGTGCACGTGCTCTACCCCTAAAACTTAAAGACTAAGTGGCTCCTTTTAAGTGGCATGTTTGGCCTTTAGGGGAGGCTGTTGTCAAGCTGCGCAGGAACCACACAAGTGGCATAAATGTCACTTGTGAGTTGCAGTGTGGTCTTGCACCACCTACAGAGAGACTTTAAAAACATGACCATTTCCAGCTAGGATAACTGCCTGGAACTCAACCTGTGGCCTTCACATGTCAGATTAAACTTGTTATGCTAACTAAAGCCTATCTCGAACAACGAACAGGTGTTCCTCTGCGCTTTTTGCCGTACCTAGCGTCCCATCGGCTTACACTATTAATGTCAATCGGGCGATACATTTGTAAATGTAAATCCAGTATTTGTAAAGCGCGAACAGCTACCCGAAGGCATCCCGGCGCTAGGTGCCGTCAGGAAGATTAAGCAAGCTATTGCCCAGAGTCACATGGTGCTAGGCTGACCTGCCGCCGGTGCCGGGGATCGAACCGTGAGCCCCAGATTCCAGCGTCAGTCGCCCTGGCCGTGACGCCACACCTATATTTAGGACAGATATTTAAATCAGAATATATTCTGACAAGAATATTGTGGTACCGCACCCAAGCCGTCACGGAAAGTGCTCAGTCCTATATGAATTCCCCTTACATTTCTTCTACCACATCTTTTCAAGGCAATCTATGGACATAAACAAACTGTACAGCATCCTTAAACTCCTCGACGCCATTGGCCTGCAGTTTGCACAAAAGTGTTCGTTTGTGCTTAATATGACTCTCATTGAAGAATGTACACATCTCTACAGAGCACAGCTGCGCTCCATATCTGATAGCAGTTTCTCAAGGCCCCTCACCACTCTGTGTGGTCACAAGCGCTACAAAATCTAGTCCATCCACTCTGAATGGACATCAACTAACACCAATTCAAAACCGCATCAGCAAATACCTACAAGTTCATGTGTGTGTAACAAATGCCGCATTTTTCGCCATATGTGTCAAAGGTAACTGGTCCACGGGGGTCGTTAATGAGATTGACGTCAGAAGAGGATTTTCCATAAACAAACTAGATTATCAGTAACAAGATTATTAACTGATGAGCTAATTATGTGGCGGTGCAGACTAATAAAATATGCAGAAATATTGGCTTTCTCTTCCTGTATCGATAATCAATGTGTGTTTTTTACAACACAGTCAATTTCTCTGCAGAGGTGAGACTCAGGAGAGAAGGAAGGCTGTGAGATACAGCACAGTAAAAACCTCAGATTTCGCTTTTACAGTTCAAAGTGATAGTATTGATGTGTGGACACATGCATATCAAGTAATCCCACATTCTAGTGTCCTTGAAGGACGTTTGCACTTCCTCTGAACCATCAGAAAAAATGCACACCCCTGAGAAGAAAAATGAACAGTAAGAGGGACATGTTGTTTTTGTGACAGGAGCTGGTCTTATGGACATTTATGCTTGGATCGCACCGGCTTCTGCATAATTACTAACAGCAGTGCTTTTCACAACATATAGGCCTGAATTTTCTTGTATGCTCTGGGACATAATGACATAGAATTCTTCTTTCGAGGCCATGGTCTCAATATTGGCAAGGTTCGCCTTATTTATTTCTTTGGGACATTTGCAAAGGGCAACAAGTCGCCTGCCCTAGACCTCAACGCGCCTAGGAAGAACGGTGCCTCAAAATGGGAGCCGAGTTTCAATTGAATGAATGTTCTTGCAAATGTCCACATTCAACACTGTTTTCAGAATGAAAGGAGATTGGAGGTTTCCCTCAGATGTCTAGGTGGCCTGTTCCCATAGGTTGCTGAACTACTCAACTACTGATGGAGGAAGTAGGAGGGTAAAGGATCATGTTAGTGGAGGAGAGCTTTCTTGGGGTCATATGTCGAGTGTTACTTGGGAGCCTGATGCACAGGGTTTTTGCCAAGTAATGCATGGACCTTGTAGGTGTTGCCATGTTTCCTTTAATAAGATTTCACTACAGCTCAGCGCTGAAGTCATTGTTTCCCTCACTAATTTTCATGATATTCAATTGATTAATTTGCATCAAAAGAAATGCTTGAAATTATGTCGCCCATATTGTGTTGCTATGTGAGATGCATATAACTCTATATGCCACTAAAGCACACAGGGGGAGCAGGAGAGAAGGAAATGAGGGACAAGGAGAGAGGAAGGAATGAAAAAAGAGAGAGGGGGAATGAGGAAGGAGCCTTGTGAAACAATGCCCAACTGACCTGGTGCACTAAGAGAGTTTGCAGGTATATATATACCTGGAGGTCTGATTAGCGGGGCAAAAAAAAGACCAGAAGATGCACTGACTGAGCAGGAGGGGGAACGAGCAAGCATGCGAGGGATAATGGAAGAAATTAGGAACTGAGAAGAGTTCATGAGCAGAATCATGAGCTGATAGAGCTAGAAATCATAGTTGTTAGAGATATTCCTGATAGTCTGCCTTTCTGACTGTTGGGTCGTCTACACCATCAACCATCCAGACTTCCTGCACAAGTTAGATTGGATCAGCATTTGCCATTACGCAGTGGTATGGAAAAGGTCTTGATTGATAAATAGAGAACAGGCAATTGCACCCCTTCTGTCAGGGCCAGAGTTCAGGAGGTCTATCTGTGAGGTGCAGCAAGTGTCAGCTCGTGCTCTCATCTTTAACAATATATATTTGTTCTTTTCAAACAAATTCCCATGGCATATGATTCTGTATCGATGACACCAAGTTGTTGGTAGAACCTAAATCTCACAATGATCAATTCCTGATCATTCTTAGCATCATTCCTGTGGCCAGTGCTCCAGGTAGAGGACATGGCTGATTGGCAGCCTAACGATTCTGGTCTCTTAAACTAGGACAATGTTTCCCTTTACCCAATCTATGTAGTAAAGACGTGGATTTTGTTGCAAAGTGTTACAGCTTGGCCATTCAGAGCCCATTTCTAGCCAGGTTAATATTTGGAAGCCAGAGGATGACCCCTCCCATCCCAGCCCAGTTTTTATTGCTGCTAAATACATAGTCCAATCACTTCCCATCCAGAAAGCTGGTAGCTACTGCATAGTGACCTGGGCAAACAACCGTAATCCTTCTTAACTGATGACTCTCACACCGTAGAAGTGTGGGAGAGTGCCCCTTGAAGCTGAACTCTCTCAGTGAGACCTAAGTAGCTCTGATATTGCCGACAATCACATCATAGATGGAAGTCCCGTATGACCCTTCCAGCTAAAAGCACACTTTGGTAAGAGGCAGGCAGCAGATTTTGACCTTTCAAATGAATAAACCCTATTGCTTAGAAGCAACGGATAGGCCCCTTTATCCCCTACCATAAAACACCGCAATCTGACCGGTACTACTAATAAAAGAGAAACCCCCAGTGAGTCCTACCTACCCTATTGTAAGAGTGTTAGTGAAGACAGTTACACTTAAAAATCTAAGATAAAACATGCCACCTTCTCTCCAAGAGAGAAGTATTTTTAAACACACATTAAATAAAAGGGTAAGTAAATGCCAGTGTGAAAGGAGTAAACATTACAGAATGAGACCACATACAGAAAGATATAGAAGAATGGCACACAAATATGAACAGGGTAATAGCAAAAGGGGGATTTGGGGGTAGCCGACCACAGGGAGATCTGCCCCCGGGGAAGATTGGGAGGGTGGTGCAGTCCATGAACTGCCATTTTGTGCTGTGCTACTTTTGTTGCCCCAAATAGCTCAAATTATAAATGTTTTCAATTTGGGCTCCTTGTCCCCATTTTAGGTTCAGGTGACATGGTGGCTGGGGACAGGGAGTGATTTAGTAAAATTTCTTAATGGCTTATTAACGGTTAGTTAAGAGTACTTACTGGTTCGAATGCAGCATGTCTGCAGCAGAGTCAAAAGTTGCTGAGGCGATGTGGTTGCTGAAGGAGGCTGGGTGCCTCGACCTCGTGGTTGGAGGTGCAGCAGCGGGGCCTGTGGCATCAGCGCTCATGGCCACCGCAGTAGTTGCCTGCTCGCCGCTGAGCAAATGGAGGGCGGCAGCGTCTGTCCCAGTGAGGGTAAGTTCGAGGGGCCACTCCGTGTCCAGGCGAGTGGCCCCTTGTGGTGAAGTTAGGAGGAGAGCAAATGCGGCTGGGACAGGCCGGGCTGCTATGCCCAAACACGCCTTGTTGGATCCTGGGGCGGGACGGGAGAGAGGAGCGTCGTGACAGGGGGGCCAAGCTGGGGTGAGTTGAAGCACAGTGTAGGAGCAGGCCCAGCCGGGAAGCAAATGAAGTCAGCAATGCCGCTCCCGGCTGGGGATTTGCATGTGGGAAAGGACCAAGGAGGAGAGGGGATGGAGGGGGTCCAATCAAGATGACCGGGATGGCTGGGACATGGGAGATTTCCTTGATGAACAGCGGGAGGGGGATAAGGGGGAAGTATCAGTCAAGACCCACGTGGGGGAGTTTAGTGGGGGGGAGGATAGGTCAATTTTGCAGTCCCTGGTGCCTGGCAGGAAACATGTGGGGCCATCAGGAAGAGGGTATATGGAGAGGCCCCAGAAATGTCAGGGCTATCATGGGGGTGCTAGGAGAGGGGGGCAAGGACATATTGTCACAGCTAGATGAATACCTGAGAAGAGGGGGTTGCAGGGGGACTCACAGGGGTTGCAACTGCCAAGGGAGGCAGAAGGTCATTGGGGTGGCCTGTTCCCATAGGTTGCTGAACTACTCAACTACTGATGGAGGAAGTAGGAGGGTAAAGGATCATGTTAGTGGAGGAGAGCTTTCTTGGGGTCATACGTCGAGTGTTACTTGGGAGCCTGATGCACAGGGTTTTTGCCAAGTAATGCATGGACCTTGTAGGTGTTGCCATGTTTCCTTTAATAAGATTTCACTACAGCTCAGCGCTGAAGTCATTGTTTCCCTCACTAATTTTCATGATATCCAATTGATTAATTTGCATTAAAAGAAAGGCTTGAAATTAAGCCGCCCATATTGTGTTGCTATGTGAGATGCATATAACTCTATATGCCACTAAAGCATATAGAGTATACCCAGGATAGGTCTTGACGCCCTGCAGGGCTGCCAGGACAGCGTGGTTAGGGCAGGAGTAGGGTAAGTTAGGCGCTCCGTGTCAGCTATAGGGGTAGCCAAGCTGGAATGGAGTGGGGAGGAGGATGAAGGGAATTGGGATGACCTGGAAGGGAGGGATTTCAAACTTGACGGGCAGCAGGGCCAGTGGAGGTGGGAAGGGGATTGGGAGCTGGGGCAGGATATATTAGCAACAGTAGGTTACTCTGGGCAATCTGGGAGTCTCGGGGGTGCAGTGGGGCTGCAGTGGCAGGCGCAGGGGCCCAGTACGCCAAACCTGTCATCATTATTGCCGGTACAGGAGCAGCGCAGATTTCCGGACTCGGTAGAACTGGGAGTGGTTCACGAGCACTGAGGGGGAGAAACAGTTGGGCCTGCGCGGTTTGCCCGATGTCGTCGAGGGATGTCTACGAAGCAGTCGTAAGAAGGTCCGGAATGACCTCGTCGGCCCCTGCAACTGAAAGGTTTTGGATGGCCTCCAGCGATTGCAGCATGGCAGACAGGCGAGTAGTGTCAGCGGAGCTGTAGGATGGGGTTATTTCGGCCCCTGTCTGAGCCCCGCATGTCGGCCTACCACTCCCAGACCAATAGCAGTTTACAGGCAGGATATGGGTGCGGGCCCCAGTTGGGGTGATATGGCAGACCCACTAGGGGTCACATTGTTGGACTATGACGTTGTAAGCCTAGAGGAAGGCAAGGTGCGGGATGAGGAGCCAGGAAGCGGGGTGCAACTACTGTCATGTCCAGTGTGTTGCAGGCACGCATGGAGCAGCTGAGTACGACGATGGAGGCGCAGAGTTCCCTGGCGAGGTGGCAAGCAGCAGTACAGGCACCGTCCTTGGAGCCGGTTAAAGTCCGAAACATTGCAGTAGGTCCAGTCATGGTATCCACATGTGTGGATTCAGGGGGGATTCAGGGCGGGTTAGGGGTGTGGCTGCATAAAGGAAGGTATGGAAGTGGGCACAGAAGAAAAGCAGGAAGGTATACAGGGAGTGCAAAGTGTGGCAAAGGAGTGGGTAGCTGCGAGGGACAGGTAGTGGGGGAGTCACAAGAGAAGAGAGAGAAGAAGGGAGGGCTGGAGAATAAGGAGTTCAAAATAAAGAGGTTACCCTACATGGGGGTCACCAAGCCTTTGGAACCTAATTTAATGCTAGCCACAAAGAAGGGATATGGAAAGGGGAGCATGAGGAAATGCTAAAATTCTTTCATAGGCAGGTGCGCTCTAAAGAGGGTTCGAAGGAAGAGGAATAAGAGCTAGCAAAGTTGCCAAAAGTACCCCTAACAATCGATAACTGGACCACTGCATTCTTAATTTATGCCAGCGTTTACTGTTAAAAGTATCTGGAGCACTGCGTGGCCATGTTTAAGTAAATGTATGTTATTCAGAAGGCCCAACTCACCGAGGGAGGTTATGCTTGGGCACAGTACGATGAGGAATTTCGGGCGAGATTGGCTTGGGACCCTGAAGCGAAGTGGGGGGAGTTGGATTTGGACTTTTGGCAGCACACTATGGGGGCTGCAAAACTGTGTAAAACCATCTTTATGGCCAGTGGTTTGCTAATTGTGTATAGCCCCTGTCAAGGGCAGCCCACCCGTGGCGGCGTGGGTTTTCCAGCAAAAAAACAGATGGGGATTGGGGTTACCTCACGGATTTTAATAAAGGGATGTGTACTCGGAAATACTGAAAGTTTTGCCACAAGTGCGCAGGTAGGCATCCCGGTCATCAACTGTTTCGGGGCGGGCAGTGGCCACCAGAGACAAGGCTCAAGTCAGAGGCAGCAACTTAGGGTGGACAGGGGCCACACCAGCAGCAGCAGTTCTCTGGCAACAGGGGAGGAAGGGGGTGGGGGTCCCAGGATCTGTTGTAAAAGGCTCGTGCTCCGGTTAAGCTTGACAGATAGGAGACCTGGCTGGGGTTCTATGGGCATCGGGAGGAAGATTCCAAGGGAAGGGTTAAGATGGGGTTTTCGTTTGGGTTACGAGGACCCTCGGGTGCGGCAGTGGGTGGATAACTTGAAGTCTGCAAAAGAACACAGACTGCTGTTCAACAAGAATTGCAGAAAGAGGGTTCGGAGGGCAAGATGGCGGGCCCTTTTCAGGATTGGCTGATGGAGAAATTGATTGTTTCCCCAATCAGGGTGGTGCTCAAGAAGGAGCAGGGTCAGTTTTGCCTCATTCAGCATTTGTCCTGGCCAGAAGGGGGGCAGTGAATGATTTTTATGCAGAAGAGGTGGCCTCGGTGTCATATTCTTCCGTTGATGTGGCCATGTCACTGGTGCTGATGGCAGGCCCAAGGGCATTACTAGCAAAGTGATGTGTGAAGTCAGCTTTTTGGCTGCTTCCGGTGCACCCCGAGGACGTTCAGCTCTTGGGTATCCAATTTGAAGGATGCTGGTACGTGGATAAGGCTTTACCCATGGGTAACTTGATATCGTCTGCCCAGTTTGAATGCTTCAGCTCTTTCTTGCAGTGACCGTTTACATGGCAGGCGGGCCATTAGTTGGTAACCCACTACTTGTATGATTTATTTTTTGTGGGGGCACCTGACTCGGCGGACTGCCAATTAATGCTAGCAAAGTTCCAGGAGCTCATGGATGACCTGGGGGTGCCTTTAGCACAGGAAAAAACAGTGGCTCCACAAACAGTGTTGTTCTTTCTGGGCATTGAAATTGACTCTGGTCGCATGAAAGCGTGGTTGCCACAGGAAAAAAGGGAAGATGTTAAGTTTGTTGGAATGTATGCTCACTCGTGGGAGAGTGAAAGTGAGGGAGGTTGAAGTACTATTAGGTCACCTGAACATTGAATGTAGGGTGGTAAAGGCAGGTAGGACCTTTTGCAGAAGGCTGGGAATAGCGTTATCAGGGCTCACATTACCTCACCATCATGTAAGGCTCTTGGTAGGGGTCAAGGGGGATCTACGGATGTGGTGTTTTTTCTTGCACTCATTTAACGGGATTCCGCTAGCAAGGCAGGGTGATTTGAGCTGGGATGTGCAGATATTTTCTGATGCAGCGGGAGGTCTGGATTTTGGTCTTTATTGGCAAGGCAGGTGATGTGCAGAGCCATGGCCAGAACAGTGGACACATGGGGGCAGGAGCATTGATTTCTTGGAGTTGTTTCCCTTGGTGGTGGCGGTGACTTTGTGGGGAGCAGAGTTGGGACAGAGGAGGGTGCTTTTCAGAGTTGACAACATGTCTGCTGTGGAAGTTGTGAATAGGCAGTCAGCCAGGGCCACAAAAGTTCTCAAATTGCTACATTTATTTGTGTTGGGCTGCTTGCATCATGATATTGCTTTTCGAGTGCTGCATGTGCCTGGTGTGAACAATGACATTGTGGATGCTTTGTCTTGTTCACAGTGGGGGAGATTCCATGGGTTGGCCAAGGACCAGACAGAGACCCAACACCCATGCCAGAATAGTTGTGGTTCGTAGGCTACGCAGGATAGTACAACTGGGTAGTAGGGAGTAAGGTTGGTTGTGGGTGGAGGATGTGATTCAGTTTGTACTGGACTTGATTGGAAGAGGCCTGTCTCGGCTAGAATCACAGTCAAATTGGCAGGAGTGGCGTGAGAGAAATGGGGAGTGGGGGGCGGACCAGGAGGCTGATAACTTGGCAGTTACTATGCAGTCTTTTGGGGCAGATGCTGAGTGTGTGCAGGGATGCATTTGAATGTTGCTTTTTTGGCCTTTATGTTGTGGATGTTTTTGGCGCTTTCTGGGTGTCAGAGTTGTTGGGAGGCAGGGGGCATGGAGGGGTACTGTGGAAGGATGTCTCACAGCAGGTGGGTAGATAGGAGGTCTGGCTTCATAGCTCTAAGACAGACCAAAGAGCACAGGGTAGGAGAGTAGGAATGCATGTGGTGGGATCATGTTCCAGCTGCTATCGGTGTTGCAAAATGCTCTTGTGCGATTGGAGTTGCCCCCTGCTGAATTTGGCACGCATTCTTTCAGCATTGGCGTGGCGTCAAAGGCGGGGGATCTGGGATGGACACGTGAGGACATCATGCGCTTATGTCATTGGTCTTCTGATTATTACAGGTGATAGAGCGAAATGTTCTTGTGAATTGTAGGGGTGCATCATAATCACTGATAGGCCGCACCCACTTGATTTCAGACATATATTCGTATATTCAGTTTCATATTCATGTATGTTTAGTAAAGAATGAATAGTTTGCTGAGACGAAGCGAATCAGCTGCATAATGGTGTTAGGATAATGATGTAATATAATGCTTATTGAATTGTGTGAACATAATGCATAGAGAAATTAGTTCGTGGATGTAATGTAATTGCAGTAGTTTAAACGTGCACCATATTAAAGTTGCACATGTAATTCATTTTTGCATGTGAAGTGTAATGAAAATGCTCATAGGGAAAAGTAAGATGTGTGTTTAAAAGTCATATGTAAAGGCCTGACTACATATATGCTTAGGGAAGGCCTGGTTTATTCTTATGTTAGCTTATTTTGTAGGCAGAGAAAGGTTTCTCTTGGTAAGGCTCTCTGGGCACAAACGGTAGATTTAATTTGCACAGTAGAAGGTTTCTGTTGAAAGTATCTTTTGTTGCAGGTGCAAGGACACATGTCTTGTTAGTAAGACTAACTCTTTGTTTTCAAAAGCTAGAGAGAGGGGAGGCATGGTACGGGGAGTTAGATGGAATGTAGGGATGATACTTTCAGCGGAGAAGGTGCCTGGGACTCAAGGTCAACGCAACCGTCCAGGATGAAGTCACTGTTTCAGTGGAAAAGCACAAGAAAGAAGACCTGGCCAAGGAGGCGTGACAAAGGCGTGTACAATTGTATTGGGGTTTTGTATTAGGGATAGTGCCCTGAGGGAGGAGGCCAGAGAAGAGGTAGGGGAGACCAGAGAGAAGGACAGAGCTGAGCTTAGGTATTATGTGATTGCACTTCTTAGGAAGTCTTCACAGCTGACACCTTTTATTCTTTCTTGCCTGGGAAAATCGTTATGCAGGGATGTCACTTAGCGTTAGTGTAGGGACAGCAATTGATTTTAAGCTTGTTTAGGCAAATGAAGAGCAACTTAGAAATAGGAGCAATCATAGTCTGGTTGATCCTTCTAGAACTTTCTATTCTCCTTATCCTGAGTCGGATGAGATTCTTGCGTAGATTATTATTTGTATTAGTGCCCATCTATTTCTTTAACCTCGTGTTGAGGTGCTTGCACGTTCAGTTATTTTTGGCGATAATAAATTCTCAAACTTGAATTCGGAGTCAGTGGTCCTTTCAGACAAAAATGAATGCTGATATCTAACCTGATGAGATTCTCTCCTTTACACTATTCAACAGGTAAAAAGATCTTGGCGGCCAGAAGGTTCTTATAGATAATTAGATAAGAATCGGCGTTATCAGTTGGTAGCAGAGTAGGATGGTTACCTTTGATGGTAAGGGGAGATCTAGAGCAAGATAGGAGACTAAGTTGCCCCATAGAGCCCGAGTGACGCAGATCCAGAGGACCGCGGGAGAAGGATGTCGGAGGTCGTGGAAAACTGACGGAGAGTGACGGTGCGGCGGAAGTAACAGTTCGTAGTAGAGTGAGTATGAAAAGAGTGATGTTTGGTAGATTGCGGTGTTTTATTGTTGTGTGATGTCATGCGGAGTTGGAACGAAAGTTGTGTGAGAGGTAAACGGACCGTGAGCGCGCGCGGGACCGGGAGATTTATTGTGGTGTAGAATACACCCAGAGTTGAGAACGTTGACCAGAGTTGTGGGGGTCACGAGACGTCATTGACAGACCCACTGAAGATAGGGAGCACATGAGTGAGTGTGTGAATAACCAACGTAGGTCGTAGGTTATTGTGTGCAGTACATCGAATGATTGAATCCTATCGAGTGTGCTAAAGGCGATTGTCCGGTCGTTTCGCGGACAGACGATTGCCAGATTGAGGTCAACAAGCTCAAGAGGCTGATCGGTCACTAGTAAGACCGACGGTCAGAGAGGTAATTGTTCGGTAGGACGGACATTATTTCAGAGTATGATTGGGACAGATGCGAGCGAGAACAAGTGAATTAGAAAGGAGGGGAACTGCTGCGAGCGGAGGAAAAGTGACGTCAGACAAGTGCCGCGCTGCGATAGGCCGGTTGGTGTGAGCCGCGCTGGGATTGGTGGATTGGAATCAGGAAGTAAAAGCGGACATTTTGAGTGCAAATACAAAGTTGATTCATCATGAAATGTTTTAAAGCTTTAAGGGAACTTTGTAGAGGTGATAGACATGTGGTTGTTCGGGAGGGAGAGGAAGCTCCTCCCGAGGATACACCAGCACATTATATGGCAAAGAATGTAGGATTGCATACTATAATTTGGCTTGAGAATTGGCATAAAATGACAGAAGCAGAAGGAGAATTGTCGTTCCTCGATATGGTACTTTCAGGTTAGAGGTGCTGTACCAGCTCAAGAGTGTAATGGCTTCATTACGACCACTACCTAGACCAACACAGTTTGAGGCACTACATGCGTGGATAAGGGCAGCGTATGATAGGAAGAAGGACAGATGCCAAGAAAGGGTGAAGAAATCGGTCAGGGCATTTCAAGATGCAAGGTGGGATGCCTTGGAGAAAAGGTGGAGAGCAGACACGATCGAAGGAGATAAGTTATACCCACTGCTGATACAAAATGGAAAGATTACAAGAATTGATGAGGACGACAGTGATCTAGATGACAGCTTGTTGGATAGGATGTTGGCAGAGAGGCCACCACCATTTAACCCAGATTCAGAAGAGGGAAAGACGAACCCAGCAGTGGCAATAGTTGATGAGAGCCAGAACCAGACTAGCATGAGAGTAGTGGGAAGAATTTCCACAGGAACGGAGGGGGCAACGGCGTCTATGATAACACAGCCTCCTGCGGGGAACACAAGATTACCGGACTCCTTGACAGTACCGGTTACCATAGGCCCTATAGTACCGGTATATGACCCAGACCGAGTGAGAGAAGGGGGCTCCGTACCGACGGGAAGGGAGGAAGGAAACAGTGAGAGTGGGAATGGGTTTGGAGTAAGAGTGGTTCATTTCCCAAGACCAATGGAGACAAGTACGCCGTTACCGGCTACTGCGGACTCTTCATGTGGGCGGGAAGAGGAGAGACCGGAAAGACCGAGGTCTTTACGGGAATCTAAGTCAGCTTTGAGGGAGTGGACACCAACAGTAACGAACCAAGAGGATAGGATGCAAAGAGATAGGGCACAAAATGTCTCGGAACACAGACCAGGTTCCAGGAATATAGAAGGGAATAGGTCACAAGGACAGAATAGTGACTGTGATGAGCGGGATGGCTCGGGTTGTCGAGATATACTGAGGAGTGCAGTACAGGCAAGGTTGCTAGACATAGTGAGGTTGAAAGCAGAGGTAGACGAAATGATTAGTGGGGGTCTGCCTTTGGAAAGGATAGAAATTTATGGATCAGATGAACTGCTGTTTGTAGCAAAAGATGTGACTCGAAAAGCTAGAATGGCACATGATAGACTGAAGGAATTGGCCAAAAGATATGAGGTGGACCTGAATAAAACTAAAGCGTTGCAGGGACCACATAGATTGCATTACAGTGATCAGGAGCTGGAAGAGAAGAGAATCACAGGATTAAGGACACACACCAGAGACCTGATTATAGGAATGAGAATATGGATTTTGTTGGACAAATGGGAAGAAAGGTGGTCCAAGAAGAAACCAGTAAAGAGAGCAGAAGGGAAACGCCGCCGCCAGGAGGGGGGCGACGGGGGTTGGAAATTTTCCTTTACGGGAAGTACAGAATGGAGGGTACGTGCATGTACCGTGGAATAGAGGTGATTTGGCTGCATTTACAAATGATTTTCCTCGGCTGAGGGAAAAACCGGTGGAGTGGTACAAGCAGGTTGAGCGGTTTGTGAAGATTTCAAAAGTATTGTGGATTGATTTGAACACTTTGTTTGACATAGTGGTACCAGGAGATTTGTGGACAGCATGTAAAGTCGCTATTGAGTGGCCGACTTCGGAACCGAAAAGAGAGGCGGTTACAAATGGTCCATCACCTGATGTCATGAAAAAGTATGAGCAGGTGATTACATGGTTGAAGTCGAAGATTTCACCTCAGGATATAGATTGGGTTAAGATAGATCGGACTGTACAGGAACCCAAGGAAACGGTGCATGAGTATTATGAAAGACTTCTGCAAGTTTTTAAACAGTATAGTGGGTTAGATGTTTTGGACCCTAAGGATATGGGACAGTTTGTCTCAAAGTTTGTAACGGGTCTGAGAGTGGAAATCAGCCTCATGATACAGCACCATTTGATCTGCTGGCAGAACAAGCCACTAGATGAAATTTTGCGATATGCGAGATACTGTAGTGATGAGGTGGAATCGAAACATCAAAAGCTAAAAGACAAATTGATGCTTGTCCAGATGCAGACAGCACAGAGTCAGCCTAGTGGAGGGACCTTAGGAAGAAAGCAAGGAAATTTCCAGGGAAACCAGAATGGGCAGGTACAGGGAAAGGGAAAACCAGTAGACCCCAAGACAGGAGTGGACGTGGCCACACTAAAGAAGACCACTGCATGTCATCTTTGTCGCCAGGTCGGACATTGGAAACGCGAGTGTCCTTTGAACCCAGCAAATCAGGTACAGGAAGAGGAAGAGGGGGCTCAGGCACCCGCGCAAGAGGTAGTTAACACAATAACGAGGCCTAGAACGATGAAAGGGGGGGTTTACAATTCTCACGCTCAGATTCCCCAAGCTCCAAGGATTTCACAAGGAACACGAACGTACCAACAGATGCCCCTGTTCGAACGTTATGATGAGGATAGCTTAGACCCTTTATCCTGACGGTGCCTGAGGGGGAGGAAGACTGCACACTTGGAGCGGTCTTGGAGGTAGACCAGAGAGGACCTTTTGTGGAGGCAGAGATTGAGGGCAATCCTGCAACACTTTTGGTTGATACTGGAGCTACCCGGTCTACTGTAAGATCTGCAGTAGTCCCTAACCTACCCCTCTCGGGACAATCGATCCAGGTTGTTGGAGTAGCGAACAAGAAGATGAGCAGCCCATTGACAGAACCGATCCTAGTAAAGATAGGTTCTTTCCAAACTAGACATCAGTTTGTAGTGTGTGATACGAGTCCAGTTTGCCTTTTAGGGAGAGATCTGTTGTGCAAGTTGAACTGCACGATTTACTGTACACCACGGGGAGTGGAGGTCCAGACGAGAGATGACGATGCTGACTTTAAGATTGCCAATCAGCATCTGTGTATAGATCTGTACCCAATGGTGACGGTGGAAGAACTTCCACCTGATCTGAGAGACGCAGTGTCGTCTGTGGTGTGGGATTTCGCAGGAGACGAAATAGGTCTAATCAGAGGGGTTGAACCAGTGCGGATTGAGGTGAAACAGAATGTTGATTTCCCAAGAACACCTCAATACAACCTGTCGACAGAAACGATTGCAGGAATAAAACCTGTGATCGAGACTTTCATTGAGAAAGGTATTTTAAAAGAGATCAGAGGTAGTCCCTGTAATTCGCCCATAATGGGACTACAGAAACCGAGCGGGAAGTACAGGATCGTGCAAGACCTGCGAAAGGTCAACACGATAGTTGTCCCTTGTTGTCCAGTGGTACCGAATCCTTCAGTAATACTGTTCCAGATCCCATGTGAAGCCGAGTGGTTTACGGTTATCGATTTGTGTCAAGCCTTCTTTTCGATACCGCTCCACGAGGAAAGCCAATTTCTTTTTGCGTTCAGGCTAGAAAATCGAGTGTTAACATGGTGTCGTATCCCTCAAGGGTATACAGAAAGCCCATCGATCTTTAACCAGATCCTGAAGAAGAACCTTGAGAGTCTTGTGTTGCCACAGAACTCAGTTCTCGTGCAATACATAGATGACTTGCTCATTGCCGCAGAAACAGAAGATGCTTGCAGAATTGACACTGTAGCATTGTTGAACCACTTAGCAGAGAACGGACATAAGGTGTCCCCTAACAAGCTGCAGTACTGTTTGAAAGAAGTACAGTACTTGGGACACAGATTGGAAAAAGGCAAGAGGAAGGTGTCACCAGATCGAATTGAGGCAATAATGAGCATGGCAGTACCCACGACACAGAGAGAAGTTAGGATGTTTCTAGGAATGGTTGGCTATTGTCGACAGTGGATTCCTAGTTTCTCCTTGAGAGCAAAGCCTCTGCAGAGGCTTACGCACAAGGACGTGAGTGATCCGGTACCATGGGACGAGGAGTGCTTGATATCATTCCTGAAACTGAGAGAGGATTTGTGCAGAGCTCCGGCATTGGGAATGCCTGATTACAACAAGACCTTTTCATTGTTTTGTTACGAAAGGGAAGGATGTGCATTAGCAGTGTTAGCTCAGAACCATGGAGGTGTCCGTAGACCAGTTGCCTACTTTTCAGCTACTTTAGATCCAGTAGCTTCTGCGTTGCCCGGATGTCTAAGATCCGTTGCTGCAACAGGTGTCAGCATTGAAAGATGTGAAAGCATTGTAATGGGACATCCATTGACTGTACATGTGCCACATTCGGTTGAGTTATTAATGACCAGGACCAAGACCCAGCACCTAACGAACAATAGGTTAACGAGGTACGAGCAAGTCATACTTGCCGCAGAGAATGTGACTCTGAAAAGGTGCTCTGTCTTGAACCCTGCAACATTGATGCCTACACCAAATACAGATGATGAAGATTGTGCGGACCATGATTGTCTCGATGTGACCGAACTTTGCACCAAACCAAGACCTGACATTGTCGATGAACCACTGACTGACCCAGATGAAATTTTCTTTGTCGATGGTTCATGCTTAAGAGACAGTGTGGGGCAATTGAGAGCAGCGTTTGCTGTATGTACCATTTCAGGAGTGGTCGACGCTGCTTGCCTAGAAGGAGTACGCTCCGCGCAGGTAGCTGAGATCATTGCCTTGACCCGTGCCTGTTTGGCCGCTGATCGAATTCGAATCACGATTTACACAGACAGCCAATACGGCTTTGGCGTGGTGCATGACTTCGGGCAGTTATGGTCTCAGAGGGGATTTTTGACATCATCTGGCTCACCCATTCGTAATGGAGAATATGTAAGACAATTGTTAGAAGCATTACAGCAGCCTAAGGAAATTGCTGTTGTAAAGTGTTCAGCCCATGGGAAGGGGGAGGACTTTGTATCCTTGGGTAATAACTACGCGGATGAGGTAGCCCGCTTCTGTGCAGAACAGGGATGCATATTCACAGGAAGAGAGATAGGGGAGAGCCAAGAAGGAACCGAGCTCAGCATAATGTTGACCATGGCAGACACGTGGGAAGAGCTTAAGCGATTGCAGGAGGAAGTTTCAAACCAGGAGAGAGAGGGATGGATCAAAGCTGGGTGTGAGAAAGGAGATGTGGATGTGTGGGTATCCAACGATGGGAGAGCCGTGTTGCCGGAAGAATTGCTGAGTCCGATGGCAAGATTGATACATGGACAGGCACACCTGGGTAGAGACGCAATGATGAGAGTGTTCAGACAGACGTGGTATAACCCACGGTTCCGAGCAATGGCTGAGACGGTATGTCAGAGGTGTGTTACGTGTCAACAGATGAATGCCGGAAAGAAAACTGTAGTTACATTGAGTCACATTGGAAGGTCAGGAGGGCCCTTCAATAGACTACAGTTGGATTTCGTGGAGATGCCTAGGTGCAATGGCTTGAGGTACATTCTAGTGATAGTATGTGTATTCTCACGGTGGGTGGAGGCTTACCCCACACGCAGGTGTGACACTCTGACAGTGGCTAAATTATTGTTGAGGGAGCTTATCCCTAGATTCGGGATCCCGACCTCTTTGGAATCAGATAGAGGAGGGCACTTCCATAGCGAAATCATGAAGTTGCTTTGTGCTGCATTGAACATAGACCAGAGACTTCATTGTAGTTACAGACCGGAGGCTTCTGGGATGGTGGAACAAGTCAATGGAACTTTGAAAGCCCGGATGGCAAAAATGTGTTCTTCGACATCCCTGAAATGGCCCGACGCCTTGCCACTGGTGCTCATGAGCATGCGAAGTGTCCCAGACAGAAAGACCGGGTTGTCCCCCCATGAGATATTAATGGGGAGGGCAATGAGATTGCCAGCAGTACCAGCTACAGCCTTGATAAGCATCACTGATGATTTGATTCTCGATTATTGTAAAGGACTCTCTGATGTGGTCCGTTCTGTATCCCAGCAGGTGCAAGCAGCAGTGGTCCCAGCCTCGAGTGATCTGTGCCACGACTTGTGTCCCGGAGACTGGGTGCTCGTCCGAAAGCACGTGAGGAAGAGTTGCTTGGATGCCCGCTGGCGTGGCCCGTATCAGGTGATACTTATCACGAACACAGCAGTGAAGTGTGGAGGATTGCCGAACTGGGTGCATGCTTCCCATGCCCGCAGAGTTCCAGCACCCTTGGAAGAAACAGCTCCTCTCGTAAATGAAAACCCAGCGGATGTGGCAGGGCCACATGAGAGGACAAGTCAAGCTGTAAGGGTCGCTGACACAGCTGGTGGTGCACTAGAGCAAGCTGAAGGGGGTTTCCACAGTTCGAACCCTGACTCAGACACCGAAGACAGAAACGGTGCAGTGGGCGGAGAAGAGTCAGATTCAGCAGAAAGAGGAAGTAGTGCACTGGGTATAGAGGGGGAAGGCAGACAAACGAACAGACGTGCAGAAAGTTGGCCTGAGAGACAGAGGCGACTGAACTTGAGGTTAGCACCTGAAAGAGACCTTGCTCCAGTGTCTGAAGTATCTGAAATGGAAGCAAGTGACGAAGACCAAGCACAAGACAGTCGGCGAAGGTCAAAGAGAACAAGAGTGCCTTGTCGCAGATACTCTACCCCTGAGTGGACTTACACTGTGTTTGATGCAGGGGGTGGTGAGTACGGGAAGACTGAGGTCAGTGGAAGTGGTCAGTCGGAGCCCGAATGTGGTGGTGAAGGTGGTGCTGCGGATGCCAGGGCTCGAGATAGAAGGAACACTGACACTCACGGTTCCAAATCCCCGCTTCTGAGTGAAGTCCGAAACTTGCTTTTGCATCGACTCGAATTCCCGCCTTTTGGAGTTGAGCCGTTTTCACATGAAGTGCTGATTTTGCGTCTTGAACTTTTGTATCACGTTCTGGTATTGCTCAATGAGGATCTTATAGTGGATCAACTATAAACTGTAAATAAAAGTCCAAAAGAAGAAGATAACCTAGGTCCGAGTGGAAGAAGAATAAACTTAGGGACTTTCCACAGAAGAGGAACGAAAACTAGGGAAGTCTTTTTCTGGACTGTGTAAATAAGTTGTGATCGGAAAGGGAAAGCCCGGAGATTTCATGGTTGCTCGAGCTGGTTAAGCAAGTCACAAATAAAGGACAGAGACTTTTCTGAGTTCTTTGCGATAACCAAGACTTTTGAGAACTTTCGAAATCATGGAGACGGGAAATCCCAATCGTAGAGCAAAGTGGATTATAGGCATTCTTATAAGTAGCGTGATAATTTCTATAATCATAGTAGTTGTAGTCTCATATACTGGTTCGCACGAGCCAGAAGTAGAGGCAGTGACAGGGACACCCACACCTATCACACCTAGTCAGAAGGGGGTAGACAGGGCAGCTGATAGAGCTATGTTATTAGAAGAAAGTCGTAGATTACATGTAGATTTGTCTAAGGGTGATTTTAAGCTTAATGCGTATGCTAAGTTGTTGTATGAGTATGTTGACGTGATGGATGCGAAAGATTGTTATGTGTGTATGCAGTTGCCTACTTCGGTGGATGAGGGTATTAGGTATCATCATCTTCCACTGACTTATGGTATTTCATGTAGTCTTTTGCTTAGTTTGTTTTATGAGAGAGAGCAGTTCGAGTATTTCTTTTCCAATTTCGACGCAGTGCTTCCTGAAGTCCCAGCTTACAAGCATTTGAATAAGTATGACTATTATAAGACCGAGGACAGACTGAGGAAGTACTTCATACCGAGTTTGGAATTGGATACAGCATTTGCACACAGACACAATCTGACTTGTTTGATGTCGGATGTAGAGAGAAAGTTTGTAGATCAGGTTGAAGATAGGTATAGAAAGCTGACTGAATCTCGAGATTTAGGGCATCACAGGACAGATTGGACGGAGGAAGAACGGTTGCACAAGACCAGGGGAAGCTATGGTCCTATAGCGTTAGATAAGGAGCAGAGGGGTAAGTTGTGTATAAGGCGTTATCAGACTTACTACGAGAAGGTTCCAGTGGGACAGAGTACTTGTGATCACGTTTTCACCATGGCAGATGTGGCAAAAGATTTTCTCCAAGGTCCTGTACAAGTGATACCTACGGTGTATTACGTATGTGGGAAGAATGCTTATGTGAGGTTGCCTGCAAATTGGTATGGAACATGTTATTTGTCAATAATATTTCCAAAGATTTACCATACAGAAGACTTAAATCTTCTGGAGGGTGGAGAGCATTCAAGAACGAGAAGAGCTGCAAGTGCAGGGATCGTTGTGGGGGATATCTTTGGAGCCATGATACCTAGTCTAGGAGTAGTCTTGAATGATGTGAAGATCCGGAGGTTAGCGACTGTGGTGGATGAATTTTCGATGAACACAGCAAAATCGTTGGTGTTGGTGGAAGGAGAGATGTTGTCGATAAGGGGTATGGTTTTGCAGAATCGCCTTGCTTTAGATGTCCTATTGGCAAAAGAGGGCGGAGTCTGTAAAATGCTGAAGGTTCAAGAGTGCTGCACTTATATACCAGACCGTAGCAAGGATCTGGAGAAATATATAAGTAACATCACTATGATCCACACAAAGATAGCGGATTTGACCGAAGAAGGGGCCTGGGAAAAGGTCGGAAAGGGTTTTGGTCAAGTGGGAGGTTGGTTTGCGAACCTAGGAAAGGGATTCCTTGGGTACTTCCTGAGACCACTCCTTATTTTGGTGGTTTGTGTGGCTGGCTTGTGGATTATGATCAAGGCCTACAAGTGGTATCGAGCAGGCAGAGTCAAGAGAGCTTTGAGGGAAAATGACATGAGATTGGCAAGATTGCAGGACAATCAGTATCAAAGGCTCAAGAGTATGGAGAACTTCAGATCAGGGAAGATGGGAACAAGTTCTGTTTAGGTCGGTTCCTTCTCCGAGGGAGTAGAATGAAATGTGATGACAGGAGTCATCAAAGGGGGGAACTGATAGAGCGAAATGTTCTTGTGAATTGTAGGGGTGCATCATAATCACTGATAGGCCGCACCCACTTGATTTCAGACATATATTCGTATATTCAGTTTCATATTCATGTATGTTTAGTAAAGAATGAATAGTTTGCTGAGACGAAGCGAATCAGCTGCATAATGGTGTTAGGATAATGATGTAATATAATGCTTATTGAATTGTGTGAACATAATGCATAGAGAAATTAGTTCGTGGATGTAATGTAATTGCAGTAGTTTAAACGTGCACCATATTAAAGTTGCACATGTAATTCATTTTTGCATGTGAAGTGTAATGAAAATGCTCATAGGGAAAAGTAAGATGTGTGTTTAAAAGTCATATGTAAAGGCCTGACTACATATATGCTTAGGGAAGGCCTGGTTTATTCTTATGTTAGCTTATTTTGTAGGCAGAGAAAGGTTTCTCTTGGTAAGGCTCTCTGGGCACAAACGGTAGATTTAATTTGCACAGTAGAAGGTTTCTGTTTAAAGTTTCTTTTGTTGCAGGTGCAAGGACACATGTCTCGTTAGTAAGACTAACTCTTTGTTTTCAAAAGCTAGAGAGAGGGGAGGCATGGTACGGGGAGTTAGATGGAATGTAGGGATGATACTTTCAGCGGAGAAGGTGCCTGGGACTCAAGGTCAACGCAACCGTCCAGGATGAAGTCACCGTTTCAGTGGAAAAGCACAAGAAAGAAGACCTGGCCAAGGAGGCGTGACAAAGGCGTGTACAATTGTATTGGGGTTTTGTATTAGGGATAGTGCCCTGAGGGAGGAGGCCAGAGAAGAGGTAGGGGAGACCAGAGAGAAGGACAGAGCTGAGCTTAGGTATTATGTGATTGCACTTCTTAGGAAGTCTTCACAGCTGACACCTTTTATTCTTTCTTGCCTGGGAAAATCGTTATGCAGGGATGTCACTTAGCGTTAGTGTAGGGACAGCAATTGATTTTAAGCTTGTTTAGGCAAATGAAGAGCAACTTAGAAATAGGAGCAATCATAGTCTGGTTGATCCTTCTAGAACTTTCTATTCTCCTTATCCTGAGTCGGATGAGATTCTTGCGTAGATTATTATTTGTATTAGTGCCCATCTATTTCTTTAACCTCGTGTTGAGGTGCTTGCACGTTCAGTTATTTTTGGCGATAATAAATTCTCAAACTTGAATTCGGAGTCAGTGGTCCTTTCAGACAAAATGAATGCTGATATCTAACCTGATGAGATTCTCTCCTTTACACTATTCAACAGGTAAAAAGATCTTGGCGGCCAGAAGGTTCTTATAGATAATTAGATAAGAATCGGCGTTATCACAGGCGCTATGTGCAAGTTTTTTTTTCACAACAAATTTTATTCGTTTTGGAAGGTACAGAGTGGGCAAAGCCCTGCAAGAACATTACATATGGTGTAGAAGACATACAGTACCTGGTTTTAACATTCAGAAACATCTTGGCCCGCAGAACACCAGGCTGAAAGGGTAACAAACTACACCGAACCCACCCAAAGAGTCTCAATTGCGTGTTGTTAAAAAAGTATCCGTTAGCAGTCTGTTCTGTAAGACTATGATAGTGGAGAATGACCCGTGTATCACCCAGTGGGATAATGAGAGTCTGAATGTGGTAATGGGGGTAAGTCTATGCCCCTATAAGTCGCCCAGCGGGAACCAGATTTTTCTGTGCTTCTGTGGGCATCCCCTCGCCTGAAAGACCACAATTTCGGCCCCCATACACCTATCCATTGCCTTTTTCCACCCCGCTATACTAGGTGGGGAAGTTGCCTTCCATTGCTGCGCTATATCTCTTTTAGTGAGGGTTAGGCCCAAGAACAGAAGGTGCTGCTTGTAGTGATTCCCGCCGATCTCGTCTGTGCTATGAAGGAGCAATAGTCTGGGGTCGAGTGGGATGGTCCAGGCCAGCACCTGGCCTAGACAGGACGTCACCCGAGTCCAGAATGGTTGTACCCCTGTACAGCTCCATACCGTATGGAGGAAAGAGCCCTCCTTGCTAGTGCAACGACTGGATAGCTCCCATCTTCCATAACCGGGAACGGGTGTAATATATCCGGTGGAGGTACTTAAACTGAATGAGGCGGTAGTGTGAGGAGACCGCCGCATACCGAGGACTGGCTAAGGCCTCGGTCCAGTCATCATCTGTCAGGGACGGTAAATCCGCCTCCCATGCCGCCCTAGTTTTATGTATTATGTTATGTGTGTGTCAGTAATTAGCATCTGGTAAATTTGTTTGATCTTATGTGCCCCAATGTCCCCCATTAGTAACCGGCCTTATAATGGGTGAAACTCAGGAAGTGCTTCCAAAGGACGGATGTGGGGGTCTAGAGTAACCCTGGGAGGTGAACTACGCTACGCTCGCGGAGTTTGCGGAGTTTCGGTAACTTTGCGATTGGCGTAGAGCGCGAAGTTACCGAGCGCTACGCAATTTGCGGCATAGCGTAGCTGTTTTTCTTCTTCGCGCGCTCACTATACGTTCTCGCGCGCGCGGTAACGACCTACCGTGATTCTGCGTTCGCCGACGCGACTTCCTATCCGTTCGCGGGCACCACGAGATTTGGAATCCGGCCGCACGATCCCGCGAGAGTGTGCGAACGCGAACACGTCATTCGGACGTGCGATCTGACTTCGGGCGGCAGTGTTGGTAAGATCGCGATCCCGAACACAAAGAAACTACAATCTGGCGAAGAATATCTCTCGAGCATCATAAAACCTTCTCGAAAATGATGATTTTGCTCCAAAAAACTCCTCAGATTGTGATTTGGCTGTAGTTTTTTGTGCAAGGAGTAACCCTGGGCAAAGCACTACGCTACGCTCGCGTAGTTTGCGAAGTTTGCGCTACTTCGCACAACGCGAATTACACGTAGCACAGTGCAAACACGCGTAGCGTAGTGCAGCGGTCATTTTTTGCTTGCTCGCGGTCCTCAACGTCAAGTTGGCGACCGCGAGCAAGCAAAATGACATCCCGGCGAGACTTTTTCCTCGTTCGCGATCAGCAACATCAAGTTGCCGATCGCGAGCGTGGAAAATAAACCTCCCGGCGAGATTTTCAACGCGGGGAGGTCAGGTTTCTCATTGCGAGTGGTCGCGTATGCTCGCGACCGCTCGCGATGAGAAACTACCAGTCCGCGTTGAGAAAGCTGCCGCTCGAGTAAAAATCTACTCGAGCGGCAGTAAAAGACAGCTCGCACTGTGCAAGATGCCGTTTTCAATGATTGCACAGTGCGGACAAGCATCCGGCACTGTGCAATCATTGCGAACAGTGCACTACGCAGTTCGCGTAGTGCTACGCGTAGCTCGCGTAGTGCGAACTGCACTTTGCGTAGCTTCGCGTAGCGCTACTTCGCGAACTACGCCCAGGCTTAGCAAGGAGTCCTTTTTCTTTTTTTACTTTTTTTTCCAAGAGGAAGGAAGTGCCCCTGATTCTCAAACTTCCTGTTCCTGTCCAGCAGGCTCCTCCCAGTGCTTTGTCCATGTGCTGTTCACTTTCATTTGGATTTGGAGCTGGAAGGATCACTTTTTGTGTCTGTCTGCTGCATCATATCATTGGATTGGATTTGAGGACTTTTGGATTTGAGATTTTACAAGTAAGTTGGAGAATTGGTGTACTTGTTTGTTTGATTGGGGCTTGTTTGCACCTACATTTTTTGGGGATTTTCATCGTTTTTAAAATTAATTGTTGTGGCCTGTAGTTTCAGTAGGGGCCTAGTTGTTTTTCTGTGATTGGAATTTCAGCCAATAGGCCCAGAGCCAGAGGTACCCATGGGTGCATGTTTCTGTGGTGTCTGTTGAATTTAAACATCATGTAGGGCATGCATGGATGGCATTGGATTGAATTGGTAAATGTGGTTTTTGGGGTGTATTTCACTTTTTGGGTGTAATATATACCTTTGTTGGATGTGTGTGTGTGCTTGTTGTGTAACTTTCCAACCTTTCGTAGCCCTGTGGATTTTCGTTTTTGCATTTTTGTATTAAAGTTGTGTTGTTTAGCCTCCTTTGTCTGGTCATATTATAGGCCTGCTTGAGTTCATTGTTTTCCATGGCCTGTTGTGACTGTGAGTGACCACGTGGCTTGGGGCCATTTTGTGGTGGTAGTTTAGTAGTGTGCTGCTTTTTCCATATAGGCCTGCATGTCTTTTCTTTGTTCCCCTTGGCTTATGCTTGTTGTTGTGGGTGGCCTGGCCATGTGGTGGCGGCCATTTTGTGGGACCAGCCACTGTGCTTTTTGCCATAGGCCTCCAAGCTTGCGGCCTAGTCTGCCAGTAGGCCCAGAGGTAGTCATCATGGGTGCATAAAAACTGTTTCTGTGTTGTCTGTTGAATTGTAACATCATTTAGGCCATGGATGGCATTGGATTGAATTGCAAAATGTGGGTTTTGGGGTGGTATTTCAGTTTTTGGGTGTGTGTTAAATAAATAGGCCTTTTCAGCCAGTAGGTAACCCTAGGCGTTCAGCTCGCGGACTTTGGGCAACTCCGCACTGCGCGACAACGCGGACTTACACTTTTTATCTTCTCCGCGCGCTCAATATACGTTTTCGCGCACGCGTTAACGACTTTTTGTGACGATCGCGATGCCGAACACGCAGAATTTACAATCTGGCAAAGAATATCTCTCAAGCAGCATAAAACCTTCTCGAAAATGATGATTTAGTTCATTTTGCACAAAAAACTCCTCAGGTTGTCATTTAGATGTAGTTTTGTGAGCAAGGAGTCACTTTTTTTTTTTTTACAATTTTTTTCAAGAGGAAGGAAGTTGTTGGGTGGCCTGGCCATGTGGTGGCGGCCATTTTGTGGGACCAGCCACTGTGCTTTTGCCATAGGCCTCCAAGCTTGCGGCCTAGTCTGCCAGTAGGCCCAGAGGTAGTCATCATGGGTGCATAAAAACTGTTTCTGTGTTGTCTGTGGAATTTTGACATCATTTAGGCCATGGATGGCATTGGATTGAATTGCAAAATGTGAGTTTTTTGGGGGGTCTATTTCACTTTTTGGGTGTGTTAAATAAATGCCTTTTTTGCATGTGTATGTGTTGTTCTAGTGGTTGTCTAACTTTCCAAACTGTTTTAGCCATGTGGATTTTAGTTTTTGCATTAAAGCTGTGTGTGTTTTATCAGGCATCCTTTGTCTGGCCATATATAGGCCTGCTTGAGTTCATTGTTTGCCGTGCCTTGTGCCTGTGAGTCACCATGTTGCTGGGGGCCATTTTGTGGTGGTAGTTAGTAGTGTGCTGTTTTTGCCACATAGGCCTGCGTGTCTTTCCATTGTTCCTCTTGTCTTACTGCTTCCAAATCCATCCCCATTGCCAGCTGCAGCTCCCTGATGCTGCATACATCCCACGTGATGCACAAATTTAGGCCAAACATGCTCCACTACATTTTAGTTTTTGTTCTTTGCTATTCTTATTCTTCCAGAGTGTACACACTACACAGTACACCAGGAAAGCCCTGGCCTGTTGTCAAAGTCTCATAAATGGCTACACTGTTGTTGTTCACTGAGTTTCTAAAATTTAATAATTGAGGCAACCACACACTAAGTTCTATATTATATTAGTTTGATTTGTGCTATCGTTTGACTGATGTTCTTCTGGCTTTTTTGCTTTTAGGTGCACAAAGACTGAGGAGGAGGTGTGTCATCATTGCCCGTTGCACTGCCAGACAGACATCCTGCTGCTGTACACAACGTGACGTGTGACCTGACCAGACATCTCTGCAACTGAGTGCTGCTGACATCTGAAGAAGATGGGCCCAAAGAAAGCAGGTACCAGGTCCTCCAGTACCAAGAAAGTTGCTATTGAGAAGAAGGAACAGAAGAAGGAAGTAACACTTAAGTCTGGTGTGCCGCCCAATACCTTTTTTGGGGAAAAAAAAATTACGCCTGCCGCAGCGGTGTCCGGGGGGCAAGCTGGGGGCAGCACCTCCGCATCAGTGGGCCCAATCCACCAACCCAGGCCCAAGCACATGAGTGTGGAAGAGGTAGCCAGCCTAATGGTGGAAAGCAGTGATGCTGAGCCTGAGATAAACTTATCGCTATCTCAAAGTAGTACCCAATCAATGCAGGAGGAAACACAGCAGATAAGTGGTCAACAACAGCCGCAACCACCGCGCGCAATAGTAGTTGTTGTTCCTCCCGAAGTAGGGGCAGTTCAGGAAATTGAGCCTCATGCAGAGGTAGAAGAAGAAGCCACTCATTCAGAAGATCCATTGTCTTCCAAATCTCCAGCAAGGAAAAGGACGGGTAGTCCATCAAGTTCTTCGCCAAGCCCCCTTCTGATGATCTAGATGCCACTTGGAAGCCACAAACTGAGTCTGAGAGGGAGACACGTCCCAAGACCAAGCTAGGGAAAAGGAAGGTTCCAGAAAGCCTTACACTTATGGAGGTCGATGTAGAACAGCAGGATGATGATGATGATGAGCCAGTCATCACGAACATCACTCCCGGCCCCGAGGAGATGGAGACCAACATTATTACCCTATCCAAAATCGCTGCGAGGGATGTAGCACGCATACCTCCACAGGTAACACCAACACGACCTACAGCTTCCATATTTGCATTAGCAAAGGCCCGGCAGAGACCTACATCCAGCACAACCACCACCTCAGTAGAAGTAGGTAGTGGTACAGCACAGAGTCAAATTCAACACACACCCTCCAGTTCATCCGGCATTGGAAGTGGCACCTCCGGCAGGAGGCAAAAGTTAAGCTCCCCAGTTTGGGACTTCTTTACGGTTAGCGAAAAAGAGGAGAACATTGCTATATGCTCCATTTGTAATACCTCTGTTAGTCGTGGTAAGCTTGGTACAAACTATGGTACCGGAGGCCAAATGACCCATCTGAAAAAACACCACTTGATCAGCTGGGAGGACCACCTTCGTGGCATAAAAACTGCAACCATTGGTGTTGGTGGGGATAAAGGAGTAGAAGATCCGATCACGGTGGAAGAGGAAGGACAGGGAGACATTCTCTCTGGTAGTGGTACACAAAGTCTCCCTGTCCCCAGCAGTGCAGTGTTAACGTCGCCCACATCTTCAGCAACATCTCAGTGGCACAAGAGTAAGAGTCAGCCCGAGACACCAAGGAGTACCGCAATGAAAAAAAGTGCGTTGTTGAGCCTAAGAGAAAGGAAAACCATGCAGCCTACCATTATCAGCATGTTCGGGGGGGAGGGTCAGTACGAACGCAACCACCCAATAGCACGTTTGTACAATGCGAAGCTGGCTAAAATGTTAGCACTGGACCTTCTCCCTTTTTCTTTTGTTGAAGGGGTGGGTTTTCTGGAATTTGTGACAACCATCTGCCCAAAATGGCATGTTCCCAGCCGCTACTATTTTGCCAGAGTTGCTGTTCCAGCACTACATCACGACGTGCTGGAATTGCTTAGAAAAGCCTTGAAGCAGAGTGCTGTTCACAGTATCCACCTGACAACAGACATGTGGACCAGTTGCCAAGCCACAGATTACATGTGCATCACTGCACACTGGATCTCTTTTGCGGGGGTTAGAGAACAGAAATCTGCTGGTGTTGACGCTGCTGAGATTTTTCATGCCACTCGCAAACATGCAACTGCAGCCATGTTTGCCATGTAGAAATCTCATACTGCTGCAAACATTTTGGAAGAGTTTAACACCAAGGTCTTTGAGTGGCTGTGCCCAAGAGGGCTTAAGATTGGTTTTGTTGCCACGGACAATGGCAGTAATGTAGTTAAGGCCATGGGCGATGATGGCTATTTCAGGGTCCCGTGTTTGGCACACTGCATTAACATTGTTGTTCAAGACTTTTTGAAAAAAGAATTCAAAGTCAGCAACTTACTGGCCACCTGCAGAAGAATATGCACACATTTCAGCCATTCTTTTAAAGCCCGGAAGCAGCTGAGGGTCATTCAACGTGAGCATAAAATGCCAGTCAAAGCACTCATCCAGGAGGTGCCAACACGTTGGAACTCAACTTATTACATGCTTGATCGTCTGTTTGACCTGTACATACCACTCAATGCTTATGTCATGCAAAGATTAGGGGAACCTACTGTGAGAGGCATGACCGTTGAGAAGGGTCAATGGGACCTCATTAAATGCCTGACTGAGATGCTACTTCCTTTTGAGATCTTCACACGTGAAGCCAGCAGGGAGGACTGTACTATGGGCCAAGCTATCCCATTGTTGCACATGCTAGAGCAACAGCTGAAGGAGGTGTCTGAAACGTACGCAGGTGTGGATGACAAACAAGACGCATATCATTTGGCGGAGTCCTTAGCCGCTCACTTATCTGTAAATACAAGGATTAAAAATAACATTGTGTCACAACAACATTACATTAGTGCCACAATGTTGGATCCACGGTACAAAGTATTTCTGAACAGTAAGGCAGTAATTCCTTTTTCGGAAGTGGATGTTGCCAACTACAAAACTTTGATAGCTGAGGAAGCCACTATTTTCGAAAACGAATGGCTGTTAATTACAGGCCCCCCACCCCAGGCCATAACAAGTACTACAGGGCATCCAGAGTCAAGTTCTACTTCGAAGCCTGAGGGCAGTGCGTTTGCCTCCCAGCAGTCACCGACACCAACAATAAAAACAGCAAGAACAGGATCATCCACAGTACAATCGGCAACTGATTGGTTTCTACGGCAGGGGTATGGTAAGTCCAGTGCTGATGCAAAGGCAAAACAGGCCAAGCACATCGGAGCGCCCCTGAACATTGAGTGGACGGTCCAGGCCTATCTGGATGACCCAACAGAGGTCTTCATGGATCGAAACCCATTGGTGTATTGGTATGGGAAAAGAAGCCAATGGACAGTGCTCAGCAGGCTGGCGATAAAGTATCTGGCTTCCCCTGTCGCAAGTGTCTCTTCTGAGCGTGTTTTCAGTGCTGCTGGTGCCATTGTAACTTTGAAAAGGACCAGTCTCTCGCCCAAAAGCGCGGAGAGGTTAACCATGATCAAAATGAATCAGCACTTTATACCACCGGATTACAAAATACGTGAATCACAGCAGGAAGAGGAGAGCGACTTCGATGACGTAACTAGTGGGTTACAGGACCTACTTCTGTCCGAACCACCAGAGTTTGAGGATGAGCTCCTCTTCCCTGACAACTAGGCTTTCAAATTGTTACTTTCTTCCTTCCTTTATTTGTCTGTGTATCTGTCTTTCTGGTTCAAATCAAATCACAACAAATCCATCACCACCGTCTTCTCTTTTTATTTCCCTATTGGAGTTGCACGTCTGTGCATTTAACTGTCCACTCTTCAGAGTCCTGCTTCATCTTCCTGTCTCACCCTAATTAGTACATTTCCATCAAGCCAGACATTGTTGCCTTTAACAGTCCCTCCATAAGAAGTGAAACGTGACTATAGCTATCCTCCATTTTGTTTCCGAGCCGAAACTCATCAGTGTCCGAAGGCTACTGCCTCTGCAGGCATCCACAACTCTTCACTGTCAGAACTTGGGCAGGCATCCAAAAGTAAACTCATCACTGTCCGAAGGCTACAGCCTCGGCAGGCATCCAAAGCTCCTCACTGTCAGGACAGAAGGTACTTGGCAGAGAAAGACAAGACTCTTCGAAGAAACTTGCTGACATTTGTGCAAACTCAATTGACCATCAATGAGCGCTACCCAGGCCGCGGCCCATCATCACAGTGCTGACCATGTGAAGCAACTTAAACTGTGACAAAGTGCCACAGATGAATAAGATGAAAACCGAAACAGCGACTAACACTCAAAATGAATGTGGAGTAATGATGAGGCCACTGCCCCGTTTAAAAAAAAACACACACACCTGTCAGAACTAGGCATCTGATGATCTGACAGCCAAAGAGAAGAGCAAGACAGGTAATGATGGCATGCATTGGATGCTTGCTGACTCTGAGCGATTGCTGTTGTTTGTTGTGTTGATGTTGTGCATGAAGTCGAACTCTACTCTACTAGTTAATCTACAAAGTGAAAGTGACTCAAGTGACAGTCAATGTTTCCCTTCTTGTTGTTTAATAACCAAATTGTACTCCTCCTACTGCAGGTGCAGGCCAATATCTGTTGCAATTTTTTAATATGGAATATGGACTTAATCGGAGTCACTACAGACTGAGTTGGAGTTGGACAACACGTACCACACCATGATGATGACCATACTATCTTTGCACGCAGTCAGTCAGTTGGATCGGAGATGATTGAAGGAATAACTGCGTTTCATGAAGTGGCATAAAAGGTAAACATAAACACAACAATTCAACAAGGAAGTAAACACAGCAGACCTACATGTCCATGTAGTGGTGGAGTCGAGTGGAGTCATATGACTGACAGCGGCACATTGATTTTGTCACTTAATTTTGCAAATGCTAGGTTGCTGTATATGCCTTTTGTCTGGCTCTGTCAAAAATTAAGGTAAATGGAGGTTGGGACACGGGCTGGTGCTATGGTGGCCGGGCCTGTTCTGTCCTGTTGTTGTTGTAGCTTAATGCTGTAAACAGAATATACACGATATATCCAAGCCGCCTCAGTCTGAAAGTGTTCTCTCTTCTCTTCTTGGACTCCACCGTAATTGATGCTTTTTTTTATTCATTGATTTTTCAATACCCCTTTTGTTTTTCCATCTAGACGTTACAGGCCGGCCTTTACCCTGTGCTATACTGGGAGACACAACTCACATTTACCTTACCAATCCGCATCAGGAAGGCCACCAAGATTGATATGCGGAGCGTCCATGGAAGATAGGACCAAGAGGAAGGACGAGATTCAACTCCACAATTTGACCAGGATAATACAGTAACTTTAGGAGGTTGGGTCACGGCCGGGCTGGTGCTGTGGTGGGCCTGTTCTGTCCTGTTGTTGTTGTAGCTTAATGCTGTAAACAGAATATACACGATATATCCAAGCCGCCTCAGTCTGAAAGTGTTCTCTCTTCTCTTCTTGGACTCCACCGTAATTGATGCTTTTTTTTATTCATTGATTTTTCAATCCCCCTTTTGCTTTTCCATCTACACTTACAGGCCGGCCTTTACCCTGTGCTATACTGGGAGACACAACTCACATTTACCTTACCAATCCGCATCAGGAAGGCCACCAAGATTGATATGCGGAGCGTCCATGGAAGATAGGACCAAGAGGAAGGACGAGATTCAACTCCACAATTTGACCAGGATAATACAGTAACTTTAGGAGGTTGGGTCACGGCCGGGCTGGTGCTGTGGTGGGCCTGTTCTGTCCTGTTGTTGTTGTAGCTTAATGCTGTAAACAGAATATACACGATATATCCAAGCCGCCTCAGTCTGAAAGTGTTCTCTCTTCTCTTCTTGGACTCCACCGTAATTGATGCTTTTTTTTATTCATTGATTTTTCAATCCCCCTTTTGCTTTTCCATCTACACTTACAGGCCGGCCTTTACCCTGTGCTATACTGGGAGACACAACTCACACTTACCTTACCAATCCGCATCAGGCAGGCAGTGGCACCCAAGATTGATGTGCGGAGCGTCCATGGAAGATAGGACCAAGAGGAAGGACGAAATTCAACTCCACAATTTGACCAGGATAATACAGTAACTTTAGTATCATTCATCATTCGTCTTTTAATTAATTTGAATCCTTTTTTCTCTTCAATCATTACGACTGTGTGTTGTGTTGTTGTTTGTTTGCTAATTGATCCCTACAACTATTTTTTAATTTTCTTTGCTATCTTTAAAAGTAAGCCCGGTACAACATGGAATTTGGGTCTCTGAGGGCATATTACAGGCAAGGCAAATTGCATAGAATATACTGCTGCCCTGTACTGTCTAATTGTCTAGTAGTAGTTAGTAAGTACTACTCATTAACCATCAAGTTATCTTCATCATCATGCATGCATTTCCTTTTTCTCCCTTTATAGATTTTTTGGATAAGATCATGGTCGTCTGCCAAGATTGCGCTTTGCTTTTGTTGTGTCCATGCGTACTGTTTTTATTTGTCAAACCTTTCCCCAAACCCCCCTTCCCATCCATTCATCAAACCCTAACCCTCTTCCCCCGGGCTGTGATTTATATTGAGGTGTGATGTGACTACATAAAATGTACACCAATTGATCACACGCTTGCTGGGGCAGATGTGGTCAAAGCAACACTAATTCAATTTCAAGGCAGGGCGAGGAGCTTCTTCTGCTTGCCCACCCATGCTCAGTCTATGTGCAAGCCAATTTTTTTTCCAAAGGGACCGTCACCTAATACATCATAATTAATTGCCGGCATTGATTGGATTCATCATCAACATCCTACCACACAGCAGTAAAGGTTACGAATTACGACGATTGTGTTAAGTTAAGTGACTCACTCGACACAACTACAGTTTGTAACTTCTTGTACTAGGCTGTCCCCGCCACCATTATGTTTTATTTGACTTTAGCAGTTGCAGATGCAATATTGTTTGTTTGGCTTCTTCTGTACTGTACTTTACTTCGTTCTACTACTCCTCCCACAGTCGCTCTCAGGCAAGTGACTGTCTCTTTTTTATTTTTTTTGCAAATGCTACTGCCAGTGTCTACTACTACCACCACAACCATGGCATCTTCTCCATTCTCTTGGGAAACCATGCAGCCATCACTGTGCCGAACTTAATCATCATCAATCACAGGTAAGATAAGTTTGGTGGGAGGTATAATGGACTAGGAGGAGAGACTGACAGTACTAGTAGGACAAATAACTCAGTGAGGGGTACCGCATCTATCTGTTTGTGTTACATCATCGGCAGATTATTTAAATCAAACACTGGCTGCGGCCCTGCAGCAGCAAGGAAACCATGTGACGTAAATTCGTAAAACAGTAACCCCCCACAAAACTTTAACATTGTATGTTTAAGTATAAATATAATTTATTACCCTAACAAAAATAAACTATCAAAAACCTGACACACACCTCTCCCTAACCCCAACCAATGTCCAAGACGCAAAAAGTCCAAAGAATGTCCAGAAACCCCAACCCCCAATTCCCACCCACCAACAAAAGGAATAAAAAAGGGGCAATCCAACAGGGTCCTATAGTTCTTCTTATATTCGGCGGGCTTTTAGGTGTTTGTCCACCAGTATTTTGACACGCTCCTCTAGTTGCTCCTCTAGCCGTGAAATCCGGAGGAGTATCTGGCGGCGAAATGCCCTGCAGTGGCATCCAGGGTGGGGGACAGCAGTGCTGGCTGATAGAGAATTGCGGTGGCGGGCGGCTGCCAGACTGCGGCGCCGTACCACTGGAGGTGGGGCCTGGCTGGGGCCCGGGGCATCGGAGGAGGCTGCAGCTGCTGCCGCCTCCTCCTCCTCCTCCGCCTGAGCCACCAGCCGCCGGTACTCCTCACAGATGACCTCCAGTTTCCGGCGCCGGGCCCTGGCTGCCAACTCCTTCCGGGATGGTTTTTCTTCGGAAGGAGTACTATCTATATAAAGAAAGAAAAAGAATATTGTTGTAACCAGTACTCTTAGCAAAACAGTAGCACAAAATTAATTCAACACATAGTGGCACAGTAGCACTAGCAAGAAGCACAGTACATAACATTTGTGGTAATAATCTATCTATCCTCCCACTTCCTCGGCCTCTAACATTTGTGGGAGTTTCAGGCATTATACTAGCACTATGGACTCCAGTACACAGTACACCAGTCTTCTTCTTATCTCTAGTTTAGCGAAATTACATAACCTGGTTGTAGCCGGCATGCCAGCTCAGTCATCTATGCTTGCACCCAAGACAAACATACGAGTCATGACGCAGACTCACGTTAGTTTTATTTACTACTGTCTGCAGGTGGGGAAGCTCGTATTTTTCTATTACGGGTGGCACTGGCCATACTCTCTATGTTACATGAAGGGCAATTGGTCAATTTCACTTTCACAGTGCCATGGCTACCTCAAAAAGGCAGATTATATATCTGATCCAATGATCATTGCTTATATATGGGACGACGGCATAAGGTCAGTAGTGGTCGGTGGTGGGAGTGCTGCCGGGCAGTGACGTGGGGAGGGGCAGGGTGGGGGTAGTAAACTATGGATTACGGCCAATTACAGGTAAGTAAACATATAAATAAATAAAACTAATTTTGTTGCGCGCACTGCATCGCATTTGGCGGTGCAGTGCGCACAATGAAATTCGCTTTATTTATTTTTATGTTTACAGTAAAGTTACCTGTATTTGGCCACGTAATGCATTGTTTACTACCCCCCACCCTGCCCCTCCCCATATCAGCACCCGGCAGCACTCCCACCACCGACCGCTACTGCATAAGGTACTTTGTTTTGATTGACTGTGTAACCAACAGATAGGCCACCCTTTGCAGGCTGGCTGACACATTCGAAAATAAATTAACATAGGTAGGGAGTGGTCCTCGGAGTTGAAGGAAGGCGCTTGATAACTAACTATACACAATATATATGATGTGCTTGCAAACTATTGTGAGTCAACTGTATTCTGAAAATACAACTTGTATTCCCCTCGGCTTTGCTACTCTGGCGCGGTTTCTTTTACATTCCCTTAAAACTAAGACTCTGCATCCCGTGACAGTCTCCACCTATGCTGTCTATGATGAATACATACAGGCATCCATCCATTCTAAGTAAATGTCTATCATTCTTCTTAATCTCTCCACAAACCTTACTTTGTTTCACCAACAACAACCCATGCGTCCACTCCTTCCTTGCTTGCCTTGGCTTTGAGTTTAACCCAAACCGCTGATGATTCTTGCTATCCACAGTATCCACCCATACTGTGTCGCCCACCCAGGCAGGCATCCATTCTTCTTTCACCTTCCACCCATCCTTCAACAACACATGCATCTGATTCCTATCAGCCACCTATCCATGCTTCCAACGTATCCTTCTCTGCCAGTCATATTAAATCTCGCCCGTCCTTCCTCCTTCCACCCTTCTTTCCCTTTTTGTTCAACACATCCATCAAGGTCATCTGATCTGACTTTTAGTCTTCTCCATAAAACTTTCACAGCTGAGTTGGAGTCAGATAGAAGAGGCCATTGGTTAATCAAGTCACGCTGCTAATGCTATTGCTACTGCATTGCTAATGCTAAGTAAAGGGTGTCTTCTTCAACCATTGTATAATGTTCACTACAACTTCATACCTAATAAGTCTCAACAACAGTACAGTGAGTGAAGTGAACACCCTTCCAGCTAGTGCAATGTCAATAAGTAATTAATATAACTTACCACCACCCGCCACTGCTGCTGGCTCACCCCCTGTAGCTCCTGCAGGTGCCGCATCTCCTGTCCCCTCCGGAATGGTCGCATCGCCGCTGGCCCCGCCGGCACTGGTGGTCGCTAGTACGCCTAGAAAAAGATGCCTGTACACCTCCCCCTATTTATTCGTTTTCACTAGCAAGATTGAAAAAAAAGTTAATACATACATATACATCACTAGTCCATATCGGGTACTAGAGTAGAGTCAGTAGACACTAGTAGTGTTATGGTCCCTAGGGTCATTATTATAGTATACTCTACTCTTTGCAAAGTTAGCCTGAGCCATGTAACCATATTTCGCTTCATGTCTTTTGCGCATGTTACCTCGCAGCTTGTTGTGCAGTAACAGTAAGACGCCTTTTTGAGCCCACATGAGCTCATACAGCTACTGTCTGAGCGTTACGTACAAGAGGTCGAAAAACAAGCCACTTTGTTATGGAGTTCGGTTAGTCCGTATTGCTTAGCCATAAGTAACATGTTACACTTTTTGGCATGACTGAGAAATGCTTGCATTATACTATCTAACGCGCACCATTTTTCTCCTAACAGGCAGAATATTCCCTTCTACGAACCAGAGATTTGCAGAGCTTATGAATGATGCATGGATGTAACCAGTAATTCTACGTTCTACGGTGAGGAGTCTCCCAGAATTCGCACAGATCTTTTGTCTTCTATCATGCACTTGTAACAATGTTTATTGTTTTAATCTTATGCATTTTGCTGTTGGAGCTGGCTGGAGTACACTGAATTTTATAGAACAACATACAGAGCTTGTTAGTTGAAAATAAACCTTTTGAACTTACACATAGACTCTGTAGTATTTTGGTGTGGTGGTGGTGGTGGACTTACACGAGTGAGTGAGCGAAAGGGTGTTATCTGTTCTGGGTTGTGTAATCATTGGGTATCTTCGGGTGGGGGTTCGGGGACCTAATGAGACACTATAGCTAGTCATTCAGGGGATTGTGGGTTCACTTCTGACTGAGGTGTGAGGAAGGTCCAACCTCCCATCACCAACATCCTATTTTCTTGTGCATAGTTCTGTATGTGGCTGTGCAGACTCCCCACATCAGTAGTAGTATGTACTATATCCTATCAAAAATAGTCAAATATCTGGTTGGGCATGTTGTTTGTGGTAATTGTCAAAGCCTCAAGATTAAGAAGACTAGAAGAGGACAACCCAAAGGACTGGACTCAGTGGCTAGAGCTATTGGTCAATCTGAGTTTTATTCAAAACCGTAAAATAAAGAGTGGCAAATTGGGCTTAGCGACAGACTAATAGTAGTAGTACAGACATTCATAGCAGAGGCAGTTAGAACTTAGAGGCAGGGATAACCAGAATTTAGAAACAGATAATCAAGTCAAGATCAAAGAAGCTTTTGTAAAAAATAGAATTAGGAAGTGGAACCAGAATTAATAGTTCGGAAAAAATAAGGTGCAGTAAAAGTTAGGGCAATATAATTGTTAATATTAACCACTGGAGGACTTACTGGGGCCAGCAGCAGGGCCCTCGGTAGAGGAGCGGTCCTCTGGTGGTTGTCCCGCCGACTCGGACCCCGTCTTCTTGCCCCTGGGTGCTGCAGATCAGTGATCATGTAAGATATAATAAAGAAAGACCAAACATTAATGATTGCTGTGAAACAAATAAATTATCTAAAAAAACGCTCAGAAAACGTTTTAGGAAACAAAAATTGCAATAAAATTGACCTATCTAATCCAATCGACTACTGGCTTGCGGGATTCACCGACCGTCTACTTATTTAGGAACACTAATTCAGTGTTCCATTCTGATTGATTCAAATCCAGAACACTAACTAAGCCTAAGTACCACCTGACCTAGCCCACCTATTCCAGACGGGCCAATTGTTCACTAAGTCTGCATTTCCATTTTTTTAGCCCTCAAAAATGCATAGATGAGAAGGAGGACACATGCATAAATTTGTGCATACACCAAATTGTTGGTTGGTTGCGTCTGATGTTCTGCTACTGACTGACACTGCTAAGCCTACCACTCACTAAACAAACTACAAAAGGTTCTACTAAGGACTGGGGTAAGCAGCACTCAGTGACAGAGGATGCGTCACGCAGACCGCTCAAAAATTATCAATTAATAGTAACTAAACCTAGTATCAATCCATCCACCACTATTTGACAGGAGGACAAAGGAAGGACTAGAGTCTCTCTAGCAATAGCATTACCTAACTTAAGTTCTCTAAAGTAAACTCTTACATAATAATAAGGACAAGTGAGCGCAAAGTTGCAAACAAGTAAGAGTAGCGCCCAGCACCTGTGTCCTACAATCACAGATTTTGAAACGTAATTTACCTGCAATGTAAGCAGCAGTATTTTTGTTATTCGTAAAAAAATTATACACTATACTTATACTACTATATATATTAGCTACTCACCAAGCCCCACGACCTCGACACCTAGCAGGTCCAACAGGTCCTGCTCCCGGTCCAGGATGTCTGACGACCGGTGTGCCAGCTGGTTATGGGTGCGCCGGACCCCTGAGCAGCGAAACACTGCCCGGCGCACCTTCGCCCACCGGCGGTGATGCTCCTGGGTAGGGTACCCGGAGCCTGGCCTGCCACCTGCTGCCAAGGTCAAGGGGAGGTGGCGCTGAACAAAAAAAACAAGGGCGGCCACCTCCGCCTCACTAAAAAGCTGCCGGGTTTGCACCCCTGCAGGGCGCAGTCTGCCGCAAGGCAGGCGGCTCTTGTGTGCACGCGCCTTGCCCTTGGAGCCGTTATTGCTGCTGCTACCCTTCGCCATGGTTCTGGGGTGTGTGGGAGGAGGCGGAAAAGAAAAGTTAGAAGGGAAAAATAAAGTTAGGGGAAGAAGTAGGAGCTTAAAGAAGAAAGTTATATAAAACAGTAGAAAAGTAAAAAAAAACACAGTAAAAAGTAGAAATAAATGCAAAATATAGACTTAGGCACAGAGAGAGATAGATAAGAAATAAAGAAAAATTGAAAAACAGTGTAAAAAACTAAGGATTGCAAAGATTGAGGGAGGATAGAAAAGCAGGCCCAGAACCATAGCATAGAGTGAAAAACAAGATGGCCGCGCCCATCGCGACCGCGTGGGTAAGTTCGCGCGATATTTCTCCCCGAGCACGCAAAAAGCGTCGCGAACACGTACGACACGATCCCGAACACGAAATGCGCATCGCGAGCACGCTATACGCGACCCGGAACAGGAAATAAGGGATCGCGAACGGGCGGGACAAGTGAAAAACAAGATGGCCGCGCCCATAGGCGACCGCATGGGTAAGTTCGCGAGATACTATCCCCCGAGCACGCAAACAGCGTCCCGAACACGCACAACGCGTTCCCAAAGAAGAAAAACGCATCGCGAACGGGCGCGACAAGCAACTACGCACGCTCACGTAGCTACGCGTAGCTCGCGTAGCGCTTCAACGTCTTCGCGTAGCTTTGCGTAGCGCGACTACGCGAACTACGCCCAGGGTTAGTCTAGAGCATGCCGCAGTTGCAAATAATGGTGGAACTGGGATTTATGCAGGTGAAACTCGGTTTGCACCTGTTGGAAGGATTTAAGTGTGGTGCTGTGCAGGATGTCACCTAACGTGGAGATTCCGATGAGATCCCGCTTGCGGAAATTGACTAGAGCCGATACGGAGCATAAATACGTGCCCTGCCAAAGGGGAGTGGAGCATGTCAGTCTTCCCCACCAGCCCATAGATGTTACTGTGCGTCTCCAGAGTTGTATAACAGTCCTGCAGGCTGGGGGGAGTGTGTCGAGGGTCGCCCGGCTATAAAGAAGTTGCAGTATGGGTGTGCCTGTCATAGCCATCCGCTCCACTGCATATGCTGGATCGGAGTGAGACCCGTACCACCACTCATTAATTACAAGAAGATGAGAGGCAGAATAATATGTGTATATGTCTGCCGCAGCAATGCCGCCACAGTATGTTGATTGTGTGCCTGTGTGAAGCGCAACCCGTATCGCCCCTCCCTGCCACAGGAACCTATTCAGGGTCGCATTGAGTTGCGTGAACCATGAGGGGGGGATATTGTAAGGGAAATTCTGCAGCCGGTATAGCAAACGTGGTAAAGATACCATCTTAAAGATAGCGGAACGCCCGTACAGCGATAGGGGCAGCTGAGACCAAACAATAGTCTCATTACGGACCGTGGGGAGTAAGGGAATGATATCGAGGGACACGGCGATATAAAGACGCCCAGGTATTTAAAGCCATCTGTAGCAAGAGATAATAGTGAAGCCCAGGCCTGACGTCTCTGATCGCCGCATATAGGAAATAATGTGGATTTGGAGGGGTTGGTGCCTAGCCCGGTGGTTTCCCCGAAAATTCGAAGTATCTGGAGGACACGGGGTCCTGAGGACCAGGGGTCAGTCATACAGCGTAAAGCGCAATTCTGTCTGAGTATTCCTGAGTTAATTCAAACCCCCGGATCAGAGGGTCCTGTCGTACCCACACCACTAGGGGCTCTATGGCCAAGGCAAAGAGTAGCGGAGATAAGGGGCATCCCTGTCTCGTGCCTCGGTGGATAGAAAAGGGGATCAACCGATGTCCCGCTATTCGCACTGATGCCGAGAGATCCGTGTAGAGCAACTGAATATATGCTAAGAAACGGGGACCTAGGTTTATGGCGCGGAGGAGTTTTTAAGAGGTATGTCCAACTTAAGGAGTTGAACGCCTTGTCGATGTCTGCCAGCAGTATCGCTGCTGGACGGCCAAGCCTATAAGCCCCTGCAATCGCATTATGGTCTCGCCTAATATTATGTCTGGTGGAGCGTTGCAGCATAAAGCCAGACTGATCGGGATGCATGAGCGGAGGCGGTCCGCAAGGACCTTAACCAGTAGTTTGGGCTTGAAATTGAGCAATGAGATAGGACGATACGAGGCCGGGTCCTCAGGAGGACGACCGGGCTTAATAAAAACCACAATTTCGGCATGACACCAGTCCGTGGGCAGAATGCGCTGCTCAAGGGCTTCGTGCAATGCCGCTAGAAAATGAGGGCCCAACGTCATCATATGAGGCAGCGGAAAGTCACTGGGGAATCCATTTGGTCCCGGCGCTTTACCAGGGTGAGTGCTAGTCAGCGCTGCTCTTAATTCGTCTATGGTTATGGGGGCATCAAGTGCGTCCCTAACTTGATCGGAAAGTTTACAGGGAGGACTGTCCGACAGAAACTCATCAATAAGGGCCTCCGAAATCAGCTCCCGCGGTTGGTAAAGCTTGGCAGAGAAAGACGCGAAAGCGTGGGCTACCGACTCTGGGGAGGTACATAGCATGCCATCCGCATCCCGCAAGAGGGGCACCTGCACAGGGGCTGTTTAGGCCTGGCATAGCTGATGCTGGACTTATCGCCCCATTGGTATATCCTGTGTTGCGTTGTCAACCAAGCCTCTTTGGCCTCGTCTGTGAGGAGTTAGTGGATTTGCTGCTGTATAAGAAATAGGTTACGCCATGATCCCGGGGCTGACCCAGATAATACTTGCACTTCTAGCAGTCGCTGGCGGTCTTCCAAATCTAGTATCTGGGCCAGGCACCTGCGTTTCTCGCCAGCACGGAAGCTTATATCCACCCCCCTGATCAATGGCTTAAGAGCTTCCCATAGGGTGATACTCGACGGGGATGTGTCTAGGTTGAACAGAAGGTAATCCGCGATGGCCTGTCGCAGAACCTCCTGATAGCGAAAACCACGGAGGAGCCAGAGGGACATGCGCCGCTGGCATGGAGCCCGTTGGACTCTCAGGCGCAGTTTAAGCTGAACCGGCGAATGGTCCGACAGACCCTGGGATAGAATGGACGTGTGTGACACCCTGTGTATATAACTATGAGTGAGGAACATGTAATCCAGTCGTGAGAGCGTGTCGTGCACCGCCGATGTATATGAGAACCCACTAGTCGAGGGATTAAAGGCCCGCCAAGAGTCTGACCACCCTAATGTATGAGCCAGGATGTTCAATTTGGATGTGGTAGGGAGGGAGTCTTGTCTCGCGGCGCGCCACCGGTCCTGGGGTGTCATTACATCGTTCCAGTCCCCACCTAGTATCGTCAAACCCTCAGGAAGGTCGCCCCATAGCTGTGTGATTTTGTTCACAAACGCTTGCCCCGGGGGGGCGGGGCATATATGCTACCAATAGTTACCTGTTCCCCTGCTACCGTGCCAGTGACCATGGTGTATCGCCCGCTGTGGTCTATCCAATGTTTAGAGATAAGGAATGGCACCCGGCGATGTAGAAGGACTGCCATACCCCGAGAGCCGTGTGTGAACCCCGAATGGTACACTGTGGCAAATCCGATCCTGCTGAGGCATGGAGTTTTGTTGCCCATAAGGTGGGTCTCTTGGAGCAGGAGTATATCTGCTTCCTACCGTTTTGCTAAACGAAGTACAGCTCCCCGCTTAATTTTATTCAAGAGCCCCCAAACATTCCAAGATATGATGTTCAGTTCTCCCGACGGAGAACCATGAGTTTGATGTGTCATCTGGCCACTATATAGTCATTGTCCGCAATTAATATGGTGTCGATGATGTATGATCTAGTTGTGTGTTCGGTGTCAACAATTTTACAAACAGGGTAAAACTAACAAACCCCTCCCACCACCCCCCTCCCCAATACTTCCAGAAACAAGGAATACCTGTCACGGCGGAAACCTCGCTGGGGCCCCAACCAGGGAGACCCAGGGAGCATAACGTCAAATGTCCAGGGGCGTGGGCGATCATTTCGTAGCCAAGAGCCATCGTAAAGAACCCCAGTGCTTCCTAGCAAACAATACATACATATGCATCATGCCGAGCTTCATACCACAAAGTCCACCATATCTAGGATCCCTCAGCCACCTCATCCTGATTTGGAGCCCTCCAGTTAGAACGAGATCTGTGCCGCCGCTTCGAGTTACCTCTGTTCTGTCTGCCCCTGTGTGAGCCCTGGGAAGAGTCCGAGTCCAGCGGCGGCAGTGAATGTGGCTTAAGGTGTGTCGTTTCGTCGGCCCAAGAGAACACCGCCTCTAGGGAATCAAAAAAGTAGGACTTGGAGTTGAAAATTACTTTCATCCTGGCAGGGTACAGCAGCATGTAAGATACGTTTAGCTCTCGAAGTCTACGCTTCGCTGCAACAAAGGATTGGCGCTGCTGCTGCACTAGCTGGGTATAGTCGGGAAATACCATATTCTGGTGTGAATTAAAGAGCATTTTTTCCTTGTGGGCTCTTGCAAACTGTAGTATGGCGTCCCAGTCTGCGTAGTTGAGGAGTTTAGCGATCACTGGTCACGGGTGCTCACCAGGCAGGGGCTTCTTTGTCAGGGCCGGATGGGCTCTTTCAACCACGAAGCAGGTGGACATAGATTCTGCAGGCAGCAGGGATTTGAACCATCTTGGGAGGAAGTTGTCCATCGAAGAACCCCCGCAACCCTCCGGAAAGCCAACTCGCTGTATGTTATTGCCTCAGGCCCTGCCTTCGGCGTCCTCAACGTGCGATGCCAATTCTTGCATCACGACTGTAAGCTTGTTTACTTTCTTCTGAAGGGACGCCACTATGTCCTCCACTGTGGAGACCCGGGTTTCGGCCTCGGTGATCCTGTCTACTGCCTTGCGGAGATCTTGACGCAGGAAGGAAACTTCGGACCCCACGGCACCTATCTGCGCCTTGAGTGCAACTCGCGACTGGGTAATTGCTGCCAGTAGAGCTGCATTGTCTGGGGACGGACCTCCCGATCCCTCTCCTCCCAGACCAGTAGTGGTGTATTGCTCTAGAGTACTCTGTTTTGAGGCGGCCGCTCCGGACTTGTTTTTGCCCACGGTGGAGGGGAGGTGTGGGTACGACGAGAGGTAGCGTGCAGGTGTGTGGTGATCGCACCCTCTCCCCCACAGCGCCACTAGGTCAGGGCTGCAGGATACCAGTCTCTAGAACCGGAGCCTGGCGCTCCCCCATAGGTCGCCACAATCCCCACCAGGGCGGGATCCCGGGCCGGGCCTCACAGAATCCGGCCTCTCTGACCGCAAGCCGCACCAGGCCTAGCCTGGCCCCTTCTGCAGCCTGGGGAGGTCAGCCAAGTGGGCCCCCTAACGGCACCGGACTCACCGGACCCCCGGCCCAGTAGCCGCCCTGGTATAAGCGTGCTGAGGTTCCGTGGCCAAGGGCACCGTCTCTCCAGTCCTGGTGCCAATGCAAGAATCTTCGTTGCGCAGCCCCACATAGACCAATGGGGGCTCCCTAGGTATAGCGGTTATTATGGAGCCCTAAACAGACCGGGCGCGCAACCGGTAACACCCAGTGTGTAGCCAGATGTCGCTAGTGTTCGAATGACTGGGTCCCGATAGGCCCGTGTGTCCTCCTCTGGACGGCCTCCTCCAGGGCACTGCGAGTAGTTGTGCTGCCCTAAATGGTTGAGGGGGGAGTCTTATCGCAGGTTTATTGTCAAGGTGGGAGGCCTACTACTGGCCGACCCCACTGTATGGCCGGGGACATTGCGCCACGACTGGTCCTGCAGGTGGGGTACACAGGCCTGGCTCGCCATTGCGAGCAGCCGCGAATCGGCTATGCGCCGCTCCGATTCAGCCCCCTAGGCAGCCCAGGCATAGTCAACAGAGGAGGGGGGGAGGGGAAGAACCCACGCCGCCGGAAAGCGCTCCTCAAACCGGGAGGCCGGGTGCCCGGTGGTGGCTGCCAGTAGGCCCAGGGGAGATCGTCGGAGTCTTACCCACCTGCGGACTCCTCACACCGACAGCATCTCCATCCTTGGGGCCACCAGGCAGCCCGACGGGGCAAAACCACAGCTGGTACTCCGCTTCATATGCCGGGGACCCTGCCGCAGGGAAGTATGCAAACAGCGGGGCCGCGGGCGCCCGCTACGTAGTCAGGCCAGGCAGACGCGTCCCCCGTCGACTCCATGGGCCGTCTCCTCGTCGGCTACTTGCACACGGGCGCCGGGTCGCACTCGGGGGGAGGTGGGGCGGCAAAATCGGCTCTTGCGGCGCCCGATGACCTCTCCTCCAGCCTTGATGCAATATTAGAGATCTGGGGTCAGGATAAGTGGCGGATAACGGCGGATCTCGGCTCAGAGAGACTCAGCTCCTCTAGGGCACGTCCGCCATGTTAGGCTGCCAAGCCACCCTATGTGCAAGTTTTGAGGCAGGAGGATAGGGCAGGGGCACAGCCTTTTTGAATTTCTTACTGTTCTTCCAGGTTCTGTGGCAGTTCCGGCAGCGGAGGGCGTGGCCATTTCGGTGGTGGGCTACTCGTTCATCAAGTGGGCGGAGGTGCATTCTCATCAGAGGAACTTTGAGGCCAATTTGGGTTTTAATAAATGTTTGTTTCCAATTACGTGGAAAGGAAAAGGTGGGATGTGTTGGAGGGACTTGTTGTGGTGTCAAAATGGTATGATAAAGGGAGGCAGATGTGTTTGTCATTCACTTAGGGGAAAATGATCTTGCGAAAGAGAAGGGTGTGGTTTTAATGAGGGTGATAAAAAAGGACAAAATAAGGTGAATTGGTCCAGCTGCTTTGTTTTATGGACAGAGGTCATCCCGAGGAGGTCTTGGAGGGCTGCCTTTGACAGGGCGTGAAGAAAAGTGAATCCGGAAATGGCCAGTTTTTTGCAGGGAGATTACCTTTGGTAGAATTTGTTATTCAGACATAACATTTGAGGAAAGGGAATTTTTCCGTGGGGATGGTGTGCATCTGTCATGCGTCGGCATGGACCTGTATTTATTGGAATTGACAGAAGTCTTGTCTAGGACTCTGAACATTAGGTGATGAGGCACTTCAAAAAGGGTCTAGAAGGGGTTTGGGAGGGCAGAAAAAGTTAGCAGGCTCCCTTTTTCTGGGTGGCTGGGGTCTCAAAAGTTGTGCAGGACTTGTCAGAAGTTTGGTTGGCATTGCCAGTTGATAAACCATGTCCAAAGAGAGGGTAGGCAGGTAGTTCAAGGTTCATTTTACGTCATTTGGTTGCTTAGAGGTTCATACATGCTGTCAAAAGCTGTAAGGGAAATATAAAGTTTAAAATGTAAAATGCACTACGGTTAAATGAGATAGCTGTGGGGTGGGCTTGTGGGGGGGACCGTAGGGGTGGGGGATATTGTTTAGTTATATTTGATGTTTATCGAGGTTTAGTTTTGAAAGGTTGTTTGCAAGGTAAAGATTATGACGTGCACCTGTTTCAATAAAGAGGCCTTTTCCACACTACAAAGTGGTCTGTGATATATGCTGCACCCCTCTCTCCCAATAAATTACACAAACAAAATAACCAAAATAGGGGCATATCAGCAACAGCCGGCGATAATTATCGCTAAGTGCGCTTAGCGCGAGGATAATTATTGCCGGCTATCGCTGGATTTTATCGCTGGGATAGCGCGCTAGCAGCGACGCTTATCTCCAAAATGATAAAAATCCAAGCGATAGATGCTGAATGTGCGATTATCGCTGGAAATCCAGCGATAATCGCACAGGGAACGGCGATAGCCTGATGATAGGGCAGGGCAGACTTAGCCATAATATCCACCTTCCATTGGATATTATGGCTAAGTCAGGTTATAAGCAGGCGTAAAGAAACCTGCGTTATGCCCGGTTAGCGCTACTTTCATGATCGCTAAGCCGGTTAGCGATTACATTGATAATTGGAGATATGTCGGTTAGCGACATTCTCCATGTAAGTTTGGCAGGGTACGCCCACTTTGCATCTCATTGGCGATGCAAAGATGGGCGTTAGGGAAACCAGCGCTGAGGCATGGGAACACGCGTTAGCGTGTCCATGCTGAAAGTGCGATAAAATTATCGCCGCTTTTCGCCCGAAAACGGACGCTAAAGCGGCGATAATTTTATCGCGGGGCCTTGATGATATGCCCCCAAAATAGTAAGTATACATTTTTATGCTAATAATATATGAATTAGTGGAAAAAATTAAATTGGCGTTTTATTACCCTACTACAAAGTATACAACTATCTCATATCAATGAATGGATAAATATCTCTGGAAAATAATACTTAAAAAGGACAATAGAAAATAAATAAAATGCAGATTAAAATTCATTGAAGGTAATCCACTAGCTGCCTTACATTCACATTAACAATTTTTTCAAAAATGTTTCAGCAGGGTCTTTATGGATAACCTTTGGCAGTTTTTGCCAGATACCAGAAGTCAAACGTTGCAAATTAATTTGCAGAAAATTCTGTAACTCTTTATTTGATAGGTGCACCTCTAAATTTCTGAGTTACCATAAAACAAAAACGAACCTAAGGGAACATGCCACTCTTCCACATCATCGTTTATATGAATTTAACTTTCTAAAGTTAACGAAGGACCATGCACATTTCTTAATAAACAAGCATTGACTTATGAATGAAAATGAGTTTTGTGCCACTGATGGGTGTAGACACTCAATAAGCCATCATACACGCACTCTGTCACTCATCTTTGCACTCATGCATCCATTTATCAATCTGCTGATTTATCCTTCCATTCACCCTCTAACACAACCGCAATAAAACACACACAAACTCAACAACATATGCAAGATAAATTAAAAGTTCAAAAGTAGAAAAAAGAAAACATGCTGCTTTCTAAACACGGCGGGCATATATTTATAAGAACAAGACTAAACATAGCAGTGTTTTGCTAAACTATTGTAAGTAGTCTAACATTGTTTTAAAGTTCAAGCATGGTCATTAGATTTAGAACCAACATGTTGACCATCTTGGAATGGTAAAACAATGATACACTATGGAAAATAGCATTCCATAATGATCTCCTGGTTTAGGGGATGTGGCCACAGGAAATGTGGTGCACTGCAGATGACATGTGCAGTAAGCAAGCACCCGATTAGCACTGCCTGGAGAGCAGTAGCATCCTCCCTCTCAAGTAATATTAAAATAAAAAGAGGAGAAGCAAAGAATTGAAAGGGCAGCTATAAAAGAAAAACATTCAAAACAAAAGGTCTAGTTAACCAGACCTGCTACTGAAGTGCAATCACATGCAGGTAGATGTACACACTGATCAGGAAATACCATCTATTACAAGATCCTGGCAGATATCTAAGAAGAGATTCGAGCCAGCATTATTACAGTGCAAATATTCTCCCCCTAGGGCTTGTCAACAGCAGTAACCAACACCAAAATCATTCCCTGCAAAGGTAATCTGACATTTTGTGCAATAAAATACCTATATGAAGGTTTTAATACAGAAAAATAACAATCCACCTTTAAATGCCTGTTGGTTTTAATACATAATTACCACAATCAACATGTCAAGGAGGACCTGGCTTGGCAGTTCGGGCTGGTCTGTTCCCATGAGGAGAGAGACTGATTTGGATATGGCTGGGTCTAAACTTGGGGTGGCATGGTGCGCAAAAGAACGATGGATTTAACCCAGATCTCTTGGCTGTGGGTAAATGTTTTGATTTGTTCTGCATCCTGTCCATCATTTGTGTGCCTTTTGCTTTCTTGCCCTAAGTGTGCCAGGTATGCCCAGACGTGGGTCCCGGGCTCACTGTGCCACTGGATTCAAGCTAGCCTTGCTGATATGGGGTGATGCCCCGAAACCGGTTCTAGCATGCTTGTTTCTGGTCCAGGGAGGATGTGGCTTGGCAGTTCAAGCTGGACTGTTCCCATGAGGAGCAGGGTTAGGACTGATTTGCATATGGCTGAGTCTAAATTGGGGTGGAATGGTGAGCAAAAGAACAATGGAATTAACCTAGATCTCTTGCCAGGGGGTAAATGTTTTGATCATTCCGTCCAACGTTTGTTTGTATTTTGCCTACAGGCTTTTAGCACAGTGCAATAACAATCCACCCTTAAAAGCTTTTTGACTTTAGCGCATAGTTTTCACAATAGGTAAGTAAGGCCTACTTGCTTTGTCATAACTTTTCATTATAAACAGATCACACATAAAGAATCTGACAGAACTTTCCCCAGTGAACTGATAAGGTGTCTAACATTTACCAATGGCTTGAAACTATACACCAGGGCCAACAGAAGTAAGCAGAAGCTGTCAACCATGAGATATACATTTGGAAAATTACAAATATGTATATAATTAAAGTTGACAAAATAAAATGCAGTCTATCTGAATAAGGCCTAAAAATAATCACCACAGTGAAAACCTACTACCAGGGTGTTCGACTGGGTGACCAACACCATAACCACAGGCTTTAGCACAATGTAATAACAATCCATCCTTAAGTCTTTACGCATGCTTTTCACAATGAGTAGGCCAGGGCTACTGGCTTTGTCATAATGTTTCATAATAAGCGGTCAAACATATGAAATCTGACAAACCGATGAAGTATTAACCCTTTAATATTTGCTACACTTTACCTAACACTAGCCTATTCAAGTGCACATAAGTTGGCAACCATCTTGCATACAATTATAAAATTACAAATCTATAGAAGAATACAGCTTGCAAAACAATACACAGTCCCTCTCAACAGGGCCTAACAATAATCATCACAGTGAAACCACCCAAGGCTTGCCAGAGTTGGTGGCCAATGTCAAAACCATTGCCTACTATCGTAATCTGTGAGATTCCACACAACAAAATAGCTTTCTGTAGGCTTTAATATATAGTAACATTTCAAACCTAAATGCCTATTAACTTTAACATATGCTTTTCACAATAAATACGTCATGCCTACTGCCTTTTGTTGGAGGATGGGATATTGGTAGGGGTAAGTATGCACCTCCCACTAGCAAGAAGGCCACCCACGCAACATAAGGTCCAGACAAGGTCTCAGTACATTAGCCCCTGACTCAATCCCTGGTTGCTGGCTGCGAGCAGGCAGGCTTAACTCAGGAGACAGGTATTTAAAGCATTTAAATACACCAATACATTAAATAAATAAGACACAACATACAATAAAAATCGCACACCAATTTATAAAAAATAGGAAATATTCTTATATTTAAAATGACACCAAAAGGACAAAACTCCAATGTAGGGATACGGCGATAAGGATTTTTTTAGATTAACCACTTTATAGTGCTTAAAAACAAAAAGCGCCAACTTGGGACATCTGATCGTGCTTGACTGGGACAAAGTCAAAGTTTGAGGCCAACCATGATGGAGCCCTGGTCGGATACATCAAGTGGGAGGCCTCGGTCAAAATTTTAACTTAGAAACCTTTCTGGAGGATTTTCTCCTGACATTGTGAGGTCCCCTCCAGCAGGCCGACTTCCATGCAATGTCATTGGATTGCTTTTCCACAAGGCCCCGGTCAAATCCTGGAAGTCTGGAGCTCCGGAGCTTTCAGCGGGATGGACTAGAAATCAAGCCGGATCACGGTTGAAGGTAGTCGGCCAGACTCTCAACATTGTGCCAGTCCACTTATGGAGCTTTTACCAAAAGTTCCCACAAACTTCTCCAAACTTCTGGAGCTTCTTCCTAAAGTTTCTCTTGGGGGTTCAAAGTGTCCAAAACATAAACCCAAAGGTCTAGAAGCTCTGAGATAGTCCTTGGAAGTCCAGACTACAGTTCTCACAATGCACCTGGCCAAATCCTTAAAAGTCCACTGAATTCACTCCAGGCTGGGGACTTCTTGAGGGGGTGGTACAGAGAAGCTCTGTTAACCTGTCACTTTCAGTGAGTCCACTCCTTAATCCTTTTTGAAGCAAGGCAAAGTCCTCAGGACTGTAGTTCCAAGTGTGCAACAGGGGCAATGCAGTCCTTCAGGGAGCAATGCTGTGTGGTGCAGACAAGGGTTCCAGCAGAGCAATCCTTCTTCTTGTAGTTTCAGGCAGCAAATTCAAATCCAAATTCAAAACTAAACTAGAACTGAGTTGCTCTGCAACTCTCACATATTTATTCAATGATCTGAGGCGACAAGCAGGTGGGCACTCCTGTCAAACTAGGTGTTGGGTACCACCCAAAAGCATGACAGCTTCCTCCAAAGTGTAGCATATTCTTGTCCCACAAAGCACTGCACTTTAATATTCAAGAAGGAGATTTTCTCTTATTTGGAGTAAATGATTGCTAAATTAATCCACGAGGGTAGCTCATTTCCCTTAACAGCCCCCCACCCTCCCACTTCGCCTCCAGAAAATTCCATTCCCAGGCCTGCAATCTGGCTTGGGTTACAGGAAGAAAGGGTGGTAGACCTGGCATTCCTTACTGTCCTGCTCTCTTGTTGAAGCCCAGTTTGATTTATCCAGCCCCCTTTCTGATCCATCCTGTGCAGCTGCAGAGCTCTCTCCATCAGATAACCTCTGCTCTGTGCGGTCGCTTATCACCTCATCAAAGCAGCCTGGCTAAGCCTGTTATGGCTGACCAATCAGGAGAGACTACTTGAAGGCTGGATTTTGGCTCACAGAAAAGAAAGTTCTATAACTTCTTTTCTGTATTAGTTATGATAAATTAAATAATGGCAAGTTGTTGGATTTATCATTGCCAATCTTCTAAGTCTTTGAACGACATTTTCAGCCCCTTCCTAGCAATATTTATATATGAATAACATATCACAATGTGATAATAATAATCTACCATGGGGAAAAACAAAATTGGCAGTTTTTCCCTCACCAGAGCTTATAAAACATCTTTTATAATGTCCCTGCTTTTTTTTTTAAAGCATGTTTTTATTGGCATTTTGCATTAAACGGTATCACTTATAAGAATTTGTCTTTGTTTCAGTTACAATTATTATCACTTTACAGGGTGTATAGTAGATTATACATCCTAGGGTTCACAGGGTGCATGTCGAACTCTTTGTTCATACATTCGATTACACCAAAGTACATCTTAGTCTTGTGTCATGTTCACAAACAAGCAAATAACTATTTCGCTATGTAGTTCGCATTCTATTCAGCCACTGTTGGGTAGGCAGCGGTCATCCCCTCTACATCATAGCATTATTCTTCATGCTTGTGGAAAAGAAAAAAACCCCAAACAATAACTTCAACCTTTAACTAAAACGTGTGCAGAACGGTGGAGCGTGTATGTAAGTGCTTACTTGGGGTAATCAGATTACAGTGCCTCGTCATGGGCACCCGAGTGGGGTGGGAGGGCTATTCAAACTATCCTAATGACCATCACAATTCCGCAGTCCTCCGCTTGATTAGGAGAAGTCTTGCAGTTCTATAACATATTCTAACCTACTATCTCTTAGTTGGGACGGGAGTACTGTGATGCCATGCTTCCTTGTATTCCTACTCACTTCGACTCCCCTCCTCCTCGCCACTTGTTTGTGCCGGTGTCTCCCACAGCACCAATGCTTCTTTCCATAGAACAGCTATGGGGCGTTTCCGCATTCCCTAGATTCCTCCCAGCTCAGTGCTCTCCCTTCAGCCCCAGCCCAGCTAATCACGTCTCGATTCCAACTTGGAACCTGAGATCCCATTGCAGACTTCCATTCTAATGCAATTCTTCGCTTGGCTAGTCCCCTGGCAAATCTATCAGTCTATTCCCGACCTTGCGTTTATGCAGTTGGGGGAAGAGTCCCAACAAGCACACTCGCACTGTGAGGGCCAACTCCCTTCCCAGAGCGTCTTTAATTTTCGCTAAGATTGCCTCCCAAAATATACCCATTAATGGACATTCCCATGTCATATGAATGAAGTCTGCATCTAGCTGGGCACACCGTGGGTACTTGCCCACGTCTCCTCCATAGGTAGCGTTAAGGCGGTGGAGTGTCATGTAGGTCATGTGTGTAAAGTTTAATTGTGTATATTTCAGGCGGGTGTTTTGGGAGATCTTCTTAGGGTACTGTAAAATTTTCCCCCACTCTGCATCCGATAATTCTCAGTCTACAATCCTCTCCCATCTCCCCCATAACCCCACCAAAGGATCGAGAGACGCAGAGAGCAGAGCAGCATAGAACCACTTCACCTAGTGTCTTCCAGAGCCCAGAGTAATCAGTGCATGCAGCACTGGGTGGGTTTCAGGTTCCTCCCTTCCCCTCCCCCATAGCGGCACAAAGGTGCGGATCATGACTTCGTATTGTAGGAACTGCCCGGGGCGAGACCACTGTCCTCCACCAATTCCCCAAAAAGGATCAGCACATTATCCAAAAAGCAGTCCCCCACGTTCTCCAACCCCGCCGCTGTCCAGGGCCTAACTGTTCAGGTGAGAATATCATCCTAGGTTCCCCATTCAGCAGGCCCACCAGTGGCAGCACGGGGGAATACTTCGGGGACTCCTGCACCTTGGTCAGACATCTTTTCCATGTCTGTAAGGCTATATTTTGCAGCATCGAGCGGTATGGGACAGTGATTGTCGAGTCAAGTAACTTGGCCGATAGCAAGCAAGGGCACTCTCCAGGCTCTGCTAAACAGGCCCCCTCCTCATTCACTCCCTCTAGCCATTGTGCTAACCATTTCAGTTGGCCGGCCAACATATAAAACTCAAAATTCGGTACTCCCAACCCACCTTCTGTCATAGGGCGTTGTAGCATCTTCAATGACACTCTCCATCGCCCATCTCCCCACACTAAGTCAAGTAGTAGGGAATTCAGCGGGCGGAACCACCCCGGGGGCATCAGGACTGGGAGATTAACAAAAAATAGAAGAGTCGGGGAAGCATAACTATTTTAGACAAGGAAATCCTAGCCATTATGGGCAGCTGCAGGGTGCCCCAAAAACGGACACAGGATCTAAGGGACCGCAGGGCTCTGTTCAAATTTCCTTCCCTCAGGTCCTCCACTGAATGGAAGACGTGGATACCAAGGTATTTGAATGAATGGGGGGACCAATGGATGTCTTCCATCAGGGCTACGGGCCGAGGCATGGGGCCCACCACCGGGAACAAATACGTCTTTGCTCTGTTAACCCGGAGGCCAGATATGCTTGCAAATCCCTCCAAGAGCTGTATGGCAGAGGCTGTGCCCGTCACCGCTTCCTCCAGGTAGATCAGCAGATCATCTGCATAAAGAGAAATAGTTTGGACCTGCTCACCTATCCTAAGGCCCATTCCCACACCCCCCTGGCGAGCTCTCTCAGCCAAAGGTTCAATTACTAAGGCAAACTGGAGGGGGGGAGAGGGCAGCCCTGTTGGTTGACACGGGAGATCCTGTATTGACTGGAAATCGTTTTACCCATTTTAACCCACGCTGTGGGCACCGCATAGAGGAGCTGTACCCATTTCACCCAACCACTCCCAAGGCCTATGCACAGCATTGTTTCAAACAGGTATTCCCAGCAGACTGTATCAAATACCTTTTCCAGGTCAATTGAAAGCACTGCCGCCTGATGCCAGGATGTCGCATCCAGGTAATAGAGAATAGAATAAAGCCTACGCAGATTGTAAGAGGTACTACGGTAGGGGATAAAACCATTCTGGTCAGAGTGGATAAGGGATTTCATATGAGGAAGCAACCTGCCCGCCGGAATCTTACTAAGAATTTTAAAATCTAAATTGAGCATGGAGAGGGGCCTAAAGTCCTCCACCCGAGCACCTGTCTCCTTGGTCTTAGGAAGGGGAATCACTAGCTCGCTCTGGGTAGTGTCAGAGAGCCTGACAAGTCTGAGAGATTCTGCATATAAGGTCACTAGTTGTGGCGCTAGATTGGCAGCATATCTTTTATAAAATTCTGCCGGGAGGCCATCAGGACCCGGCGTTTTACCAGGTGCCATGTCCGCAATGGCCGCTTGTATTTCCTGCAGAGTCACCGGACCCCCCAACTCCTCTTGCACTTGTTCGTCCACTGCCCGAAGCAACATGGGGTCCAAAAAGTCCCCGATTAGTGTTTGGGAGACCGCAGCCAGGGCAGTATACAGTCTCTCATAGTATTCTTGAAATGAAGCGTTAATTTCCTCAGGATTATACACTAGGTCTCCTGATTCCGTCTGGAGCTGTGTGATCGGTGGCCAGCTCTCCCCTCCTCTTTCTGTACCCTATCCAGGTGTTCCTTGTAGTTATGGCACCTCAACCTTTCCAATACTGCATTGTAGCTCGCACGTGTTTCCTGCAGTTTTACCAAGGAGGTGGGGTCGAGGCGCTGGGCATTATCCAGTTGACGTAGCTGTCCCTCTAACTCTAATAGTTCTTGACGGATTTCTCTCTGCACCCCAATGCACTGAACCATGCAGTGTCCCCTCACCACCACTTTAAATGCCTCCCATTCCACTAGGGCCAAAGAAGCCGTGTGTGCATTGGTGGGAAAGTAGGACTCAACAAGCGTACCCAAGGAGGCCCTAAACGGGGCATACTCCAGCGTCAGCAGGTTAAGCCTCCATGAAGGGATTGGGGGGCGCCTCTCCAAGGGGCCGGTGTGACATCAGTAGTGGTCTATGATCAGAAACAGTGCACACTAAATATTCCATATCAACAATGGAGCCACTGAAGGCCGGGATGCATAAGAAGGTGTCAATTCTAGTATGTACCTGGTGAATCGGGGAGAAGAATGAATATTCTCTGTCTGCTTCATGTTGTACTTTCCAGATATCCTCCAGTCCCCAATGATTCATCCAATCCATGTGCGATGTGTCTGCGTGCCCAAGAGGGGGGTGGGAACGATCAACCATAACATCCGCAACACAATTGAAGTCCCCACCTAATATCGCTAGCCCCCCCCCATCTGTTCCTGCCATCTTAGCTGAGAGGGAGGTAAGGAAAGCAACCTGGTCCAGGTTAGGTGCGTAGATGTTGCCCAGCATGATCTCCCGACCTGCACCCCTCCCCGACAAGAGGATGTATCTGCCTTCACTATCTATCAAGGCATTTGTGGGATCAAAGGTTACTCCGGGTCTTATACAGATCATCACTCCTCGAGCATAGGCTGAGAAAGTGGTTGCAAAAATCTGCCCCCTCCACCTTCTGCTCAACTTTGCAACATCATCTTTGATTAAATGGGTCTCTTGGAGAAAGGCTATGTGTACATCTCTTCGTCTGAGATAGGAGCATATATTATGTCGTGTTGCCATAGACCACATACCTCTTATATTCCATGTTATGAACCTCAGTGAGTTATTTGCAGAAGACATAGTTGTAGTGTGTCTCTCAAAGACCGCTCTATGCGGACCCCCCGTTTATCTAATCCCCTTGAATGAATGAATGAAATAATTTTGTAAAGCGCGCAATACCCGAGGGCGTCTTAGCGCTATGCGAATCAATATCCGGGGGGAGGTCATCAGCCTGGGGAAGGGTCTAAGGTGTCGCACAGTGGAGTGGGAATAGCCAAGTCTTCAGCTCCTTCCTGAATTGCTGCAGGATGGGTTGTGAGTGTAGTAAGAGATGCAGGGAATTCCATAGCTTCCCACCGCAGTATGCAAGCATTCTTCCACCCCATTTTGCTCTGTTAATTCTTGGGACCATGACCATGTACGCAGAGCTTGTTCTGAGGTTCCTGCTGGGCGAGTACCAGGAGAACTGATCTTGAAAAAAAGATGGACCGACTCTATAAAGGGCCTTGTGGATTAAACACAGAGCCTTAAAGGAGAGCCTCTTCTCCACCGGCAGCCAGTGAAGGCCATACAGCAGCCATATCCTCCCAAATCTGCAAACAATAAAACATAAATCAGTAACAGAACCCCCATGTTGAACAACTCCCAGATCCCAGAGCAGTCCAGCAACAGCTGACCACCCAAACTTCACATACAACATTGAGCACTAAAGAAGGCCCAAACCCCACCACATAAGGATCCTACGGGGGGTGCAGCAGAACTGCAGCTATGACCAAAAAGGATATGAGATTCGCATATGGTGCACCGGCTGTAGACTGTCAGAGCCAGTCAAGACCCCAGGTGGTTCTCCAGAGGCCCCCGTCCCCGAGGGAGTCCACAGAGCCCAGATACTCATTCCAATGTCAGATAATCTCATCCGCTGTCTTCGGGGTCACCACCGGTGGTGGTGTCCCATCAGTTTGGGAAGAGTCTGAATTGATCTCCTCAGTCTCCCTCAACGAGCGGGTCCCTGCCTCCGAGGGAGTCTTTCTTCCTTGTATGATTGTCGTCACAGCTTGCAGTGCCTCCGCCCTTTCTCTGTGTTTGCAAAGAGCTCGGTTTCTTCGGGGCACTACGTCTCGACCGGTTCCTAGGCCGTTTCCTGGGTTCTAGGACCCTTGAAGTTGTTCCAGTGTCCCGTGCAGTCAGAGGGCCCTCAGTTTTATACGTCTCAATCCATTCCCAGGCAGACTTGGGATCATCACAAAAGTGGGCTTTCCCATCAAGAAGTATACGCAGGCGTGCAGGAAATATCAAAGAGTACTGGAGACCTTCTCTCAATATCTTCTTGACCTCAAGAAAGGAGGCGTGCCGTTTTTGGACCTCTAGAGTATAGTCCGGAAAAATAGAAACTCTGGGCCCGATTCACAGAACTAACTTACGACAAAATCCTAAACTTACTACCATTTTGGTATTCACAGAATGAACTTACTCATTTTGGTATTCACAGAATAAACTTACTCATTTTGGTATTCACAGAAGACACTTACACATTTTGTGTAACTTACACATTTTGTGTAACTTACACATTTTGGTATTCACAGAAGGCACTTACTCATTGATGAGTAAGTGACTTCTGTGAATACCAAAATGAGTAAGTTAATTCTGTGAATACCAAAATTGTTGTAAATTCATTCTGTGAATACCCAAATGTGTAAGTTCATTCTGTGAATACCAAAATTGTTGTAAGTTCATTCTGTGAATACCCAAATGTGTAAGTTCATTCTGTGAATACCAAAATTGTTGTAAGTTCATTCTGTGAATACCCAAATGTGTAAGTTCATTCTGTGAATACCCAAATGTGTAAGTTCATTCTGTGAATACCAAAATTGTTGTAAGTTTAGGATTTTGACGTAAGTTAGTTCTGTGAATCAGGCCCACAGCTGTTATCTACTTCGTACGGGCCCTCAGTCCGAGCTCTTTGCAGGAGTATGTCCCTGTCTTTGAAGTGGAGGAGTCTAGCCACCACCGGACGTGCTATACTTTTGTCATTAAAAACGGTTAATTTGAAGAAATCAGTTGAAATCCTTACATTATTTCATTGTCTATATGCAACACATGGTTCCTCAAATTTAACCATAACTTCCTATTAGGAAGGAACGGATGGCACGAAACGGGCCATCATCATTGGTAAAATCATCATTGAATAATTGGAAACAAACACGAATGGTCATAGGAAGACTCCGACTGGATAGCGGGGTTTTCCGACTTCTAAATCTTATGCCACACTTTGTCAGGTGGGAGACGCCAGAGATGATTCTATGTGGAAATATATAGGAGTTTCCCTATTAGGACTGATCACAGCCAGGAACTGTTGGGATAATTACAATTTCGATCTCACTGTGAACATCTAGGGAATCTGCCGAAATATCTTGAAGAGAGAGATTAACATTGTGTTGTCCTGAGGAAGGTGGCTTGATCCTGATTTGTACCACCGAAATGCGTCGACGCTCATAGCTATGGTTAAATTTGAGAAACAATGTGTTACACATAGACAATGAAATAATGCAAGGATTTCAATTGATTTCTTCAAATTAACTGTTTTTAATGACAAAAGTATATGTCTGATATTTTGTCTCTCCCATATAATTGTGATTCTTTTAAACGTGTTGAAAAAGTATTTTTCCATGTAATGTTTTTTATTATTTTATTGTGATTTTGTACATATATATATGATAAAAGGCTTTTGTGATACAATATTAAATATTGCCCAATTTTTAACTTATTTTTATGGCTTTGGTCTTCCCTTTCAAGACTGCGGGGTGGAATCTCTGAATGCCGTGTGGTGTGTGAGTTGAGCATTGAAATATAGGTTCTCCAAGAGTTATTGTTTTTTTAATAGTTTATTAGTACCCTGTCTCTTGGAATAGAGGGGTCATTCTCATTTTTTCTACATAAAATGGAGGTGAACAGGGCCAAAAGGGATGACTTTCTCACATCTTTTGCATAACATTTCAAAATAAACAGATCAGGCCTAACGAAATGATAATTGACTTGCCACTATCAGCAACTCAGTCCTGGGGCATCGAGCATAAACTTTGCCACAAGTCAAAAAGTGCAATGCATGCACTTTTTTAATTAGTCCCTAAGGAAGCGATGTTTTAACCTTTTAAAGTCATGAAACGTATTGCCATATTTTCTGTAACGCAGTGCACTCTTGATAAGAGATTTTGAACAAAGTAAAAACAAAACTTCCCAAAGAATAGTTGAATGAAGGAAGAATAAAAAATGTGCCCATTAGCAAATTATTGGCCTCATCCTGTCTTTCTTATACTTGTATGCATAGTTGCATGATCAAAAATATCTGATGTACGGATGCTACTGTGTAGATTGACATTGAAGGCCTCTTCAAGCTGTGTACCTTTGAGAGGACAACAGTATTTATAGAAAAATAAACTTTGGTTCTAAAGCTAATTGGCTCACACTACATCACTAGTGACACATTCAAACATCTGAAAAGCCATTCATTACAAAGGAACAACTGCTCTGTAAGAACGAGATTCTCTGCGAGCTTACACTTTGGGGCACGTAGCAGACTTATTTTTAACTATTCTCCTTTTCTGTACTGGCGATATTGGGTGTGTCTGATTGACGACTTTTTAACAATATTTGCTTTTAATTCATTTTGCCCTATGTATACAATATTTTAATCTTGATTCCTACCTTGCTGGGCGCCGTTTTCTACTCCCCGGTCCATCACAGCTGGTGCTGTTTGTGTGGAGGGAGGTTTCTCAAGACGCGACCCATTACATTAATTATCCTCACGTCCGGTGACACACTTGAGGGGGCCATCTTGGAATAGGTGACGGTCTAGTCTTCTAACTAGGATCAGTCGCTCTCACCTATTTAAACACTGATGGCGCCAACGCGCAGCGGACGCGCGCAGCGGGCGCGCAGCGGGCTCGCCAGAGGGAAGCCCGTCTGCGCCCGTCCGCGCCGAGACCGGGCCTAGGGCCAGTCATGCTGCTCTAATATGTCCAAATCAACCTCTTTCAAGGGACCTTATTTTATCTTTAGACAATGTCAATGTTAAATGTCATCAGTCTCTGAATGCGGCAAGCTGGGAGGGACCTGTTAGTTGTAATAACTGTAAACAGGACTTTAACTGCATTCAATCACCTATACCCTTGGAGAAGGATACACGTAGAACCCTACGTGGTGGCCTTATAAATGCAAGATCAATGTGCAAGCATGCACTTCATATTTTTGATCTTATAGTGGACGATAAACTGGACTGCCTCTTTGTAACCGAGACCTGGCTGAAAGCATGGTGCAGCCCAGACATTGTGAATACACTTCCCCCGGGCTATCTTATACAAAGGGTAGATAGACCAGAGCAACGTGGGGGTGGTCTCGCAATTATCTATCGCGACACACTTAGGTGCACAATAGAGGAGCTACCTGACCTGAAAGGAGCAGAGAGCATTAGTTTTTGTATCCAACTACATGACTCCTTCTCCTTTGCAGGGGCTTTAGTTTACCGCCCTCCCGGACAGCACAGTGAGTTTCTAGAAAGCATTGGTGATGTGATTAGTGCCCTTGCTCTTAGGTTCTCTAATTTCACTTTACTAGGTGATATTAATTTACATCTTGACTCCCCTAAGGACCCTGGTGTAATTCGTTTTAAGGAGGTAATAGAGGTCTTTGGCCTGCAACTACTCTCGTTGTCTGCCACACACAACGCAGGCCATATTCTGGACTGCATTTGCTCCAATTTAAATACCCTTGAAGTGAAGCCCCTGTTACGCAAACCTGGTCCGATCATAAATTAATCCCCTTTGAACTTTTGATAAAGGATAAGGCCTCAGTCAAGAATAATACGAATATTCAACAACAGGACAAAGTTAGCTGGAAGGCACTTATGGGGCGTCCAGACCTTGTCCCTAAAGCCATCATGAGTAGACCCAACTTGGTTGGTGATCCTATAATCGACACCCAGCTCTATGGGAACTGGATGCTCGAACTAAAAGATCAGCTGACGCCTACTATTACACCACATAGGCCATCAAAAAGAAGTTTTCTGCACCATGGTTTTCGTTATCCCTGAAAGAACTGCAAGCCCAAGTCAGAGTACTAGAACGTAGATGGCGCCGGCATTATGATAGGACTGATCTCAATACTTATAAAATTGCACGCAGAAAATATCATGCCTTGATCAAAGTTTCAAAAAAAATCTTCTATACTGAGGCTGTTAAAAATTCCAAAAATAAACAGAAGGAGATCTTCAAAATAGTTAATCTGTTCACAAATCCGTATAGTCTACTTCAAGAGATCCCTCCATCACAGAACCTCTGCAATAACATAGCAGATTATTTTGAAGGAAAAGTTCTGACACTGATAAAAGACTTCCCTTCCCCTATGCCAGTCATCATAAATAAGAGAGCCTCTGTAGATACAGATATCGCCTGCATGAAAACCTTTCAACCTATTACGATGGAAGAATCACGGCTGGCCATCTTATCTACCAAATCAGGTTCCCCTTTCGACCCTTGCCCCCCCACTCTGTTACATGCCCTCATTGATGTTGTAAACCCTATTATCAATAATATTATAAACTCGTCACTTCTCACAGCTAAGATTCCAACAGAATGGAAACTTGCAGCGGTAAAACCCCTCCAGAAAAAGCAACTGGCTGATCCTACGACACTCTCCAACTTACGACCCATCTCACTTCTACCTACCTTGTGTAAGTTAACTGAAAAATTTGTCAATAAACAACTTACCACGTTTTTAGAGGAAACAAATGTATGGCATGCTAACCAGTCAGGTTTTAGAGCCCAACACTCGACTGAATCTGCCCTTTTGTACACTGCAGAAACTTTACGAGAGGCCCTGGATCAGGGAAAGAAAGCAGTCCTGGTGCTGCTTGACTTGTCCGCGGCTTTCGATACGGTCTCTCATACCATTCTGCTAGACCGTCTTGCATCATATGGAGTATCCGGGAATGTCCTAGAGTGGATTAAGAATTTTCTTCAAGATCGGCGCCAAGTTATCACGTTAGGACAGTATAACTCAGAAGAAAAAACTCTTGTATCAGGTGTTCCCCAAGGATCGAGTCTGAGTCCAACCCTTTTCAATGTTTATATGTCCCCCTGATGAAATTAATATCGTCCTTCAAGATTAATACCATCTCATATGCGGACGATACTCAGCTTATCCTGGTCCTGGATAATGACACTACTAAGGCGGAAGAAAATCTTAGGAATTGTCTCTCAGCAACCTTTAAGTGGATGAGTAACAACCATTTAAGGTGTAACTCGGAAAAACAGAGATCCTGCCATTTGGCAAACAAAATTCCTTTGTGACTAAACTCTGGTGGCCTGAGGATGCCACACCCCTCCTAATACAATAAATGCAGCCAGAAATCTAGGAATAGAATTTGACACCACACTATCTTTCAAACAACAGTCTCTGGCAGTTGCGGGCACATGTTTTCATCTGATAAAAAGTCTAAGGAAATTCTTTGACTTGCTTCCCTTCTCAGCCAGGCAAACCGTGGCTGTGGCACTCATTACATCAAGACTGGACTACTGTAATAGTCTTTATGCAGGAACTAATAAATCAGTCTTGCATAAGCTTCAGATGGTCCAGCACGCGGCTGCCCGGCTGGTATTGAAGTGGCCTAGGAAATCATCTGCCTCCGCTGCTTTAGACATCTTACATTGGTTACCAGTCCACAAACGAATTCTGTTTAAGGTTCTTATTATTACAATTAGGGCCTTTCATTCACGTGGCCCACAATATCTTCAAACCAGTTTCAAACGCTACGCTCCCTCCCGTAGTTTAAGATCATCTAGTGCAAATCTACTGACTATTCCATCTTTTAGATTGGTGACAAAGGGAGGAAAATCCCTTGTAGTCCTAGGCTCAAAGGCTTGGAATCAACTTCCATCTCAGCTACGTCAGATGGTCTCCGAGTCTGTCTTTAGGAAGGCACTTAAAACTTGGATCTACAGTGCATCAGATACATTATGCAAAACTCTGATTTAAACACCTATCTCCCCTCTGGCATGAGTAGTAAACCAGTTTCTTCCACCTCTGGTATTTCCGCCCCAGCGCCAAGATGCTCCTTGGAGTGATAGCAGCGCTATACAAGTGCCCATTTACATTACATTACATTACATTACATTACATTACTTCAATCATTGCTTATGACAGTCAACAGGAGGTAACAATCATAAAAAAGTAACACATGTCAGATGTTAATCTGCGAAGTACCTCTCTGGAACTGTTTTATGTAAGGCATAATGTGCACATGTTACATTGGGGATTCCCTGATCCCAGGACTTTAGGTTTGGATCAACCTCTGGCAAGGAATAGAGGGAACAAGGTTCTGGGATAAGTAAGAGGGGTGGGGATTGACCCCGCACTGCAGACCCTCTGTCGTACTCTCCGACTTCGGATATGGAACTGGCTGGGGGAAGTATGTTTCATAGGTTGTTCATCTCTGTCTCTGCAAATACAACTTTCCGTTAATATGATTTCAAATAATGTTGCTATTAGAGTGCTGTTATTTTTTATAGTTTCTAAAAAGTCTTGGCAAGTCATTTATTTATTGCAAATTAAATGTTCTTTCTGGTTGCCATACTGGATGTTCTCAAACTGGCAGCCCAAGTGTAAAAAAGGAAACAAAGCCTCTGGCACACTGCCTGCCAACTGGCACATCTCGCCAGACTTGGTTTTTTGACAGACAGTTCCTAGAAAAATGAATTTGGAAAAAATTAAATGAGAGAAGTTCTTATAACTCCCTAGGCGTGTGTCAAATACTCTTCTGTAATATATTTCACATGATAGCTTGATGTGTTTCCAAGTTACTTAGAATTGTTTTCAAAAAATGGAATAGTCATAAATATTGAAGCCACATGTTGTTCAGTGTTATACCTGTATAACAATATATATCAGTTGCACAAAATGTTGATGCAACTCATGCATATTAAATAAAATGTGCGTGTGCTGCACACAGCACATCAGACTCAGTCAGTTGCATGTCAAATGGCCATTAACCTGGCCCAGGCTCCTCAAGCAGACACTTTTGGCCCTCTGTACTGGACTAATCCCAACAAATTACTCCCTCTCTAACTTCAGATGCTAGTCTCTTACTCCATCAGCAAGTGCCGAACTTGAAACCAAAATCAGCCCTGGCAAAAATGTTCAAACCAGCACCAAAATGCAGGAGGTTGTGACTAGAATAGGGCCATGGTTAGGTCAAAGACAGCTTATTCCTAGCCCACAAGCCTGTAGCCATCAGTGAAAATGCCAGTGTGGCTGAATGGCCGGTCTGCTTGTCATGATCCATTTGATCCCCTAAACTGAAAAGCAAAAACTGAAATTGTATACATATTGTAAAGTCTGTATTTCTTGAGCAAACACTCTGTAATGGCGGTATCAACTGCATATATTTATACATAATGTGTCTAGACAACTCCTGCATACCCAGACACCACCCTTTTGTGATGTCCTGTCCACCCATGACCCTGTATACTATATGCAGTGGTACGTATGGCTTCCTCTATGTAAACTCTCCGCTGCCTCTTGGGTCAGGTTTGTACTATATAAAGCACAGAAATTAAAGCACAAATAAATAAAGACAGTTTACCTGGCAGATGGCCAAATAGTGCATAATCTCAGTTTTTACCTAGTGGCTGGCATAATAATACATAATCTCTGCTATTTAGCCAGCTAAATAGCTGCAACTTCACTGTTTATCCGGCCGCAGATTAAATAATAGACTTCATGTACCATTTGATCAGCAGCCGGATAAGTAGTGTGAAGGAGATCTTTAATTAGCCAGACATGAAGAAAAAAGGAACTCCAGTTAATGGTAAGGTGGTGACCAAAATGTAATGGGGATGCAGATTGTGTGAAGCATTTGAAAGTAAGTGCATATACAAATATATAAAAGTATGTATGACGGTCAGTGCATGAATTAAACTGAGTTGCTTACAGATGAAACAACAGTAAACTCAATTTTGAATAAAAACATCTATGTTAACATAGTACTAAAATAAGAAATGCAGGATTTAAAGTTCCTTTTCTGGAGCCTCAGGATATGGCATGCATATATTTTGTGCTGCTGTCTAGGAGTATTTGGCTGCCTGCCAAGAATAATGAGCATGGTTACATAAATGTCTTTGTCACTTATTAGAATAATTTTTTTAAATGTTCATGGTCTTTCTTTTGATGATATTTGAAGGCTGGGCTCATTTTGGGGTTCTTATGGAAAGCCTTGTGCTAGTTTTGACCTTCTTTCAAAGGGAAATTGTACATGATTAATATGTCAGACCTGGCAGCACAGCAGCGGTCAACAAACAGCAACAAACAGGGAATGCAGAGTGATAGGTGGCATCTGGGCTACAGGGGGAGGGATGCTTACAGTAGGTAATTGATGCCTGGGGGCACAGTGCTTTGGAACACTTACAGGAGGTAAATTGAGTGAGACACAGTAATGGGGATTTTGTGGACCAGGTGGAGTTAAAGGAGGATACAGTAAACAATGAATCTAGGTAAATCACAGGAGAAGTGTCTATTCATTTAGATGTCAGCTGAACAAGCACACATTTTCATACTATTCACCCAGTATAGTGAGTTTCAGGCATGGATGCTTATTAGTCCCATGTCATGAGTGGACCCTTCAGCCACACTGAGATTTTAGCCACCGGCCCAATGTATCTTGGAAATAAGCAGTGTTTTAAGTGGGCAAGGTCCTGTCTCTGCTGGGCCCTTGACAGAGTTGTCTCTGCAAAAGAAATTTGGAAGCCAAAAAATTATTAAAATCTGCATAACAGGCCTGGAGGCTGTATGTGACTAAATTCTTTGTGGAAGGGCCTGGGGAAGGAAGGAATAGAACCAATAGAAGGAGGATGATAACCAGTAGGAAGATAAGCTCCTGGGGGTGGACCACCAGGAGTGCTAGGATGGATAGAGCCACGAGGACAGGACAAAAAGAATCAGGGAGATCTAATCCCCAAAGACCAGGGTTACCATGCAAGAGGAGTCTGGTACCAAGCAGATTAAGAGAAACAGGACAATGAAAAACAGTACTAAGAGTGCAGTACCAGTGTGAGAAGGATCAGGAGGGCCAGGAGTATTTCGAACAGGGGGATCAGGGCCCAGCGGGCGAGGTCCTGCATGAACAGAAGGATCAGGGTTAGAAGGAACAGAAAGCCCTGGACCTACACGATGAGGGCTAGGCAGGCTCGAGAGCACACACTAGAGCGAGGACGAGCAGGTCCAAGGGTAGCAGATCCAGGTGGACAGACAAAAGAGAACCAGGACCAGGAGAACCATGAAAGTTAGTACAAGAGATAGGAGGACTAGGGCCACAGAGATCAGACCAAGGAGGACAAAGGGGCCAGAAGCAAATAGATCAGGACTGGGATGTCCATGACTCGAAAGGACAAGAGCTAGCAGGACCAGAAGAATGTAGGTCAACAGGACCAGGAAGAATATAAAGGACCAAAAAGTCCAGGCCCCATGCGACCAAGATGAGAAGGGGGACCCTAAACCAGGATGACAAGGACTATATGAACCAGGGTGATCTGCAACATAGGAATTTGGAGGATCTATGCCACAGAGATAGGGAAAGCCAGACCCAGGAGGATCATTACTAGGAGGACCATGCCAGGGTCAGATGGACAACAACAAGGTAGGACAAGCAAACTAGGATACCAGGAGGACCAGTAGAACTAGGATGGGGCAGGAGAGCTGGGGGCTAGATGAGCTAGGAAAACCAAGGCCAGCAGGACGAGCACCAGTAGACCCGATACAAGAGGACCAGACAAAGGTGTACTAGAACTAAGACCAGGACTACATGGACCAGGGAGCTCAGAAGCAGAAGGATTAGAACAGGCAAACCAGGATGACTAGCTAAACCAGGGGAACAGGAAAAGGAGGCTGACAGACCAGAATTAGGGCGAGGAGGATGAAAAAGGTCAGGACGAGGAACATGTGATAGAGGAGACCCAAGATCCAGAGGACTAGGGGGCAAGAGTACATTGGAATGACAGGCAGACAGACCAGGAAGTATAGGGCCAGGAAGTCCTCAGGCTAGCATGAACTGGAGATCCTGGACCTTCACATCTAGGAAAAGCTAGGATAATCTGTGGTGGACCAGGAACATTTATTGCAGAACCATAAGGACAAGGAGCAGGAAGACTAGGGTCAGGAGGATCAGGATCAGATTAAGGACAACTATGCAGATCAGGACCATATGGCAGTAGCAATTAGGACCAGGAGACCAAAATGAGTATGATAGGGACTAGGAAGACCATGGGAACCAGGACCAAGGGCACCTAGAGAACCAGAGAAAAGGAACATGGGGTGGACTAAATGGATCATGACCAGGAAGATCAGAAACAGGGCTAAGAGGGCCATGAAAATCAGGGGACCAGGGCTCAGATTACCAAGTGGGTCAGAGCAATCTTCTTAGGTAGCAGGACCAGGGTGAGTAGGATCAGATAACAGAAGGACAACCAGAGCAAGGAAGACCAAGCCACCACTGGTTAGTGGTGACCAGGAGGACCAGGACCAAAATGACCAGGTAGAGGAAGACCGGAACAAGGAGAACCTAGATCAAGAGGGTCAAAACCTGTAAATCCAAAAAGGACAAAATGCAGATCCAGGAGGACCAAGACAACCCAAACCAGGAGAACAAAGACTAAGAGGACCAGGATATAAGATGCCAGATGGACCAAGAGAACCAGCAGAAAAAGGACCTGTGATGCCAGGAATAGGAGGTTCAGGGTGAGGAGAACCAGGGCCAAGCGACCAGAGCCAAAAGAATCTGAAAATAAGATGGCCAGGATGGAGCAAAACTGAAGGATCCAAGAAGGGCAAGGATGAGCAAAAACACAAGTTTTACGGTGAGCAGCACAATAGGGCAAAACGCACCAGAATGACTAGGACCAAGGCAACCAAGACTAGGATAGCAGGTGGACTAGGTTAATGGAAAACTAGGGCCAGGACAATCCAAACTATAAGGACTAGGACCAGGACCAGGACCAAGAGACTTAGTGCCAATGGACACATCATAATCACAAGAAGGACAAGGACTATAAAAAACAAGAATAGGATGACCATGGCCAGAAGTACTAAGGAGGTTAGACCATGGACCTATGCAATCAGAGCAAGAAGGATACATTCCAACTAGACTAGGAAACAAAGGAACAGAGGAACTAGGAATATCAGGGCAAAGAGGATTAGGAGAACCAGGATAAGGAGGAAAATGAGAATCAGGATCAAGAATATCAGGACTAGAATGAACACAGCCAGGAGCACCAGGCCTCAGGGCTAAGAAAAGAATCGCCAGGAAAATGAAGACTAGAACAAGGAGGACAATGCCCAGTTGGTGTTGAACTATAAAGAGAAGGAGCAGGACGACTAGGGCCAGAAGGATCAGGACCAGATCCAGGAAGAAAAGGAAGACTAGGAACTTAAGAACTATGATCAGTAGGACCTGGGTACCAGAATAAGCAAGGAAGATGTGCAGGGCAGTACTAAGGATAGCAGGAGGACCAGAGCCAGGAGGACCAAGACTACAGCAAGGAAGGTTAGAAGGATCAGGTCCAAGAGGACTGGGAACAGGCCTAGGAGTGCCAGGGAGACCATTACCTTAGGACTAGGGCCCAAAGAACCAAGTGGAGGAGAAAGACCAGGATCTGGCAGTTGCAAGACCAGGATTGGTAAGATCAGGAGCACCAGAACTGCCAGAGACAGAAAGACCACTGGGACTGGACCTGACTGGCCAGGAGGACTAGGATCAAGATGACCAGCTCAGAAGGACCCAAACAAAGAGAATCAGGCTCAGGAAGACCAGTGGGTGCAGTGCTAGAAGGACTATGAGAACAAGTCACAGGGCCAGGGGGACTAGGACAATCCAAACCAGGAGGACAAGGGCTAAGACAGCAAGGCTTCAGAGGACCAGGTAACAAGATGCCAGGTGAACTGAGGGGACCAGCAGGACCAGGAGCTGGTGTACCAAGAATCAGATGAGCAGGGTGAGGAGGATCAGAAGAACCACAACAAGGGAACAAGGGTAATGAGGACCAGGAAGGAAAAGGAAAAGCTAGGAGAAAAGGTCAAGAGGGCTAGGCATGTAATAGAGTCCAATAATTAAAACGAAAATTAGTTAACTTAGAAGCTGAATATGCAATGATAAATGAAAAATTCAATGCTCAAATGACACTCTTGAAATGTGCTGATTTGCAATAGGTAGTCATAGTTATCCATATAGGCCATAGAAAAGCTAGAAGCAAGCTTCTTTAACTAAAAGCAAACCTAATATTGGAGAAATGTGCACAATGTGAATTAAAAGCTAAACCTTATAATGACATGCTTAAAAATGTTTGTCATAACTGCAGAATGTTCGGTTTAATAAATGTATTACTTTATAAGCACTCTTAAATACTCTTAAATGTCAAGAGCTTCTTATTTTCTCATGTTATCACATAAATGCTTCATTAAGATAGTTGTGCATTATAGACAATAATTCTTATTCGTATTAAATGGAATGCATTAATTAACAGTGATTTTGTCTCTTGGTTAGTATAGTTCATTGTTTTCACAGTGAAACAAAATGTGATATAAATGGTTGATCCATGCTCAATCGCCTATGGGAACTAAGGCTTATGTTTCCAGAATCTAACTATGCAAGAATGTTTGTAGCTAACTTTATGATAACTTTACAAGCCACATATATTTTTCATGGGAACAAAAGAGCTGAACCTCTTCAATAACAAGAGATGCCATCTGATTGGTTCGTGAATGAAGGAGCCCAATACAACGATGATGGATTCAACCCAGATCTGTGACTGGGGGTGAGTGTCTGAAAAGTTTCAGCGCTCCGTCCATCATCTCCTTGTGTTTGCTTTGGGAGCCCAATACAATGTCTGCAATATGTATTCACGTCTTTTATATTAGTGCATGCTCCTAGGTAGATGTCAATGCCCTTTTCCCTTTCTTCACCTTGCCGGACTCTTGGCGGTTGTGGCTACTGCTTCTGATGTTTCCCTATTGCCCTATTATTGCAATTTAATTTTGACAGATTGCTACTGCAACTGTATGCTGACTTATTTTGGGCTTGATTGAGACTAGACTGAGTTTCATGAACTACTCTTTATGGGAAGTTCTGTTGCTTTAGCTTGGCTTTGAGCTTTATACTCCTCAGATCTCACTCTTTCACTTTTGAATCTGAACTCTTCATGGGTTCTGAGAATCTAAACTCTGATCCCAGTCATTAGTACAGGGAATTAGTCCTTTATGGAATGCACTTATTTGTACTATTTGATTTTAAACTAACCATTTTTTTGATGAGATTTTTGTATACTTATTTGATTTATGGACCAATCAAAATAAAAACGACCTAGCGAACTTTACTAATCTCTTAATGAGAATAAAGGTATTAAATCTTATCTAAACTCTCATCATTGATTGAACTTAAAAACTATTAATGAAATTTAAGCTATGATGCCTAATTTGCTGTTTGACTCATAACACAATATTCAAAGATCCATCACTGGAGGAGAGAAAGTTCCAGCGCAGAAACGGGGCCTTACCCTGCAAGCCTAGTCCACGCTATCCCATGCAAAGACCCATACAAGGAGGACCAAGAGGAGCAAGAGAAACATGTATCATGGGTAGAGGACCAGGAAAACTAGTCAGATCAGGAGTAGATGGACTAGAGCAATTAGAATCAGGGACCATATACAGGATGATTAGGTGACCTAGAAGGAACAGGATATGTAGAATCAGAAACAGGGCTAGGAGACTAGGAGGGGGCAGAACAAAGGGGACCAGGACTTGAAGTACCAAGTGTAGCAGGAGGGTGAGGATCTGGGGTAGCAGGACCAGGCTGGCAAGGATCAGGTTGGCCAGGACAACCAGAGCCACAGGGACCGTTGAGACCAGACCAGGTCCAAAATGACCAGGACCCACCCAGGAGGACCTACTAAGGAAGACCAAGTCTAATGGACACAGTACCTGGTAGACCAAGAAGACAAGGACCAAGGCAAGGCGGATCAGGGTGACCCAAACCACGGCGACCATGAATGCCAGACTTAAGAGACTCTGGACATCAGGACCAGGGGCCAAGTGGAGAAGGACCCAGCAGACCAGCAGAATGACCACAGTGAAGATCAGAAGTACTAGAATCAGGAGCAAAGAGCTATAAATAATTACCCAAATTAGAATAAAATACCTGAATCCTGACATCCAATGCCTGGAGATTGAGAAGCTGACAAGGTGTGATTTTTTAAGGTGGCTGTTGTTTTATAGGTGTGGGTATTAATAGAGTGATGCGATGTCTATTGAAATTGTGTTTACTGTTGTAATATTGTGTTGGGAGTGAATGCATTGATGAATAGAGATTTTTTTTGTTTCTATGTAAAGAGATTGAAGAGTTTCAGACTCAGCATAGTCTCAGATACTAAGATAAATAAAAATATTGAGACGTGTAGAAGATACTTCAATAAGCCATTTTTGACTGGTATTTCTTGTTTGCAGAAGTTTTGTGATGTAGAGTGTGAGGTACCATCCTCTACACAATTGAGATAGAAATACTAATAATCTGTTGTGGCTGTCTAATATTGATTGATGATAGCAGAACCTAATTACGCAAAAAGGGGAAGCTACATTGATTAAGGAGATTTGACGCTGGTTGAGATTTCACTTACGAATGAGAAGTTCTTCTTGTATGATAAAAGTCAGAAGGTGTAAAAACCTTAATATTCCGGTTGTTGAATTACTATCATTTTCTTTAGCAGAGCAGACAATAATTGTTTTATATTTGTTTAAAGTTGTGAAATTGTGTGTGCAAAAGAAATTGTAAAGGAGGTTGAACTGCTGTGAGGAGCGAAATCATACGTCATAGTGTTTCTCTTTGAGATTGGTGGGTTGATGTGCTTTCTTGCTGCTACTGGTTGGTGACTTCAAGGTGCTGCGCTGTGATAGGTCAGTGTTTATGTGAATTTCACATTTTGATTTTTCAACAGGATTTTTGATAGAATAGCAACTGTGACAGGATTAGAGTAGAAAATCTGACGTTTATGGGACAGAATCAAAACATTGAACTGTGAATTATTTATTCTAACAAATTTGTAAAAACCTGAATCTTTGTAAAGGATTTATAAGTTTTATGAGAGGCAATGTTTCAGTTCTGATACGAAAAGGTGAAGAGGCACCTCCTGAGGGCTCGCCTGCACATTATATGACAACTGAATTGGGATTACATACATGTTTATGGCTCCATCAATGGTGCAAGATTAATGAGAAAGAAGGTCCATTGAGATTTCCAAAATATGGTGCCTTTAAATTGAGAGTTATTGACAAGTTAAGGAAAAGGTTATGTGAGATGAAACCACCACCTAGACCTACACAATTTGAGGCTTTAAGCATGTGGGAAAAGGCAATACAAGACAAGGAAAGCTAGAAATACCAGAAAAGGACAAAAAGAGCAATGCATAATTATGCAGATGCTCGATGGGATGAGGAACAGAATAGATGGAGGAAAGCCATAGGTGAAGGCACTAGATTATATCCAGCAATTTGTACTAAAATGCCAGAGAAAGGAAAGAAGAAGAATACCCAGGGGAAAGAAAAGAGGAAAAAGAAAATGAGACAGATAGTAATTCAGGTGATAAGATATGAGAAGAAATGCTGGCTGCACGTCCCCGGCCTTATTCAACTCCAGTTGATAGCTCTGGGAATAGTGCCACCCAAGTAATACAATAGTGACTGCTCCTGTAGAAACTAGAAGGGTACAAGTTGAGAGACCCCTTTAAATATTACAGATTGCCCCACCACACGTTGCTCAGCCGCAGATTGTTTCTCCGCCCTTGGGAAATCTACCTGTAATGCATGGTCTGGTGCAAGTACCACAATAGTAACTATAGCAACAGTGCCTAGATCAGCTACAAATGCCCCAGCACATGTCAATCTAACCACAGAGGCACAAGTAACTGTGGGAGGTTTACCTATGTCAGCATTTATCGAGACTTCACAAAATTCACAGATTGTTGTATGGAGAACACCTCAGATGATTCAAGCACTAAGAGATGGGGGAAGGATTGTCTTTAGGACACCAATAACCTAGGAGGAAACTAACTTGTTGGAAGATGGAATTTTTCCATCATGGTTTGAGGAAGCTGTAGGGATTAAAAAGACAGAGAGCACAGTGCAAGTGGCTAGCCCAGAACCTGAAAATGAGAACTCATTAAATATTCCCAGATTAAAAATTGAGCTGGAAGAAAATATTATAGGATGTTTGGATTTAGAATACTTAAGTCTGTATCAAGAGAAAGAATTGGTTTACCTGCATAAAGAAATTACAAGACGAGCAGCAACAACACATGAGAAACTAACTGAGTTGGCACAGATATATGAAGTTGATATTTCTAAACATTCTCCATATCAGAAAACTTACAGGGTACAATTAGTTGATGCAGCAATTGAAACAATGTATTCTTCAGGAATGCGGTTACACATAACTGAATTAATTAATTGCATTAATAATTGGAGTAAAATTTGAAAACAAATGGACAAGAAAACATGAGAAGAAAAAGCAACAGCCAGAATTAGAAAAGAAAAATAAGGAGCCAGATGAGGAAGGGGCTTCAGGTTATCCCCTGAGGTAAATAGCGGGAGGAGCATATGTTCATTTGCCTTGGAGCAGAGGTGATTTTGCAGCTTTTACAAACAATTTCCCAAAATTAAGAGACAAACCTGTCCGGTGGTATATACAAGTTGATGGATTAGTGAAAATTTCAAAAAGTGTTGTGGACTGAGTTGGATACATTCTTTGATATTGTGGTGCTAAGTGATTTGTGGGCTGAGTGTAAGACTACTGTATAATAGCCACATGAAGAACTAGCGAGAGATGCACACACTAATCACCATCTGCACCATCATATTATGGAGAAATATGAAGCAGTGATTACTTTCCTGAAAAGCACAGTGCCTCCAAAAGACTTAGGGGTCCATTAAGATGGCGGGCGGACATTGGGGGGTACCATAGGTACCCCCCAATGTGCACCCCCAACCCCCCAACACCCTGGGGGCCCGTAACAGGCCCCCAACAGAAGGAACTGCATGCCTTTCCATGGCAGCAATGCCGCCATGGAAATGCGAATCACCGCCTGCATCACAATATGGATGGCGGTGTCTTGCAGACACCGCCACCATATTGTGCCCGTTTTCCGTCCGGGCGAGGAGTCGACCGGCGGAAAAGCGGCGGACGGTCTTCCCGTCCGCCGCGGACCCCCCAGCCATCCTAATATGGCGGGGGGTCAATCAGGCATGGATGGCGGGTGGATCGCCCCCACCGGGCCGGCGGTGGCTACCGCCAGCCCGGCTGGGGCGATCCACCCGCCATCCTATTGGGCCCCTTAAGTTGGTTGAAAATTAATCGAACAACACAAGAAGCAAAAGAGTAAGTTCATGAGTATTATGAGCGTTTGTTGCAGGTGTTTCTGCAGCACAGTGGGAAAGTATATCCTGAAGAGAAGGACATGGGGATTTTTATATATCAGTTTGTTTTAGGATTGAGACCAGAGATCAGTTCCTATATAACCCAGAGTGTAATTTTCTAACAGAATAAATCAATTGATGAGATCCTGAGGTATGCTAAATATTGAAGTGACGAATTAGAAATGAAACAGAAAAAGATTAAGGAGAAATTTATGTTGTCTCATACAAAATTGTTTTTCAGATTTCTTCGTTTACAGGGATTCAAGGAGGTATGCAAGCTGTTGTTGGAATCCAGGAGGTTTTTGTGGTTCACAGGGAAGAGGTAGATGTGTGCCCATTGACCCAGATTCAGGAATGGAGGTTGCAGCATTAAAGAAAATGACTCCTTGTTTCATCTGTCATAAAGTTGGGCATTGGAAGAGGGAGTGTTGATTTAATCCTGATAATGCAAACAAAAATGTGCCATTGCAGCGGGGAGTACAGATGCAGAATATGCCAGTACAACAGATGCAGGTGTCCATGCAAAAACAAGTCCTGATGATGCAGGTCCCACAGGTTTAAATGGTCCCAGAGAATATGGGAAAAGTGAGATTTAATTCGAACCACATGCCAAAGGCAAATGCAAATCCTTTCCAAAATATGAACCAAAATGCATTCCAACAATTCTCAAATGCAGATCAGAATGCATGACAGGTATTTCCAGTTTTCTATAATGATAGCTCAGGCTCAGATACCTCTCAACGATGGTGTCTGAGGGGGGAGGAAGATTGTGTACTTGGCGAGTCTTATAGGTAGACCAGAGTAGCCCATTTGTAGAAGGCGAGGTGAACGGCCACCCGGTATAATTTCTTATAGATGCTGGTGCTACCAGATCCACAGTTAGAACTGTGTATGCCCCAGACCTAACCCTCTCGGGAAAGGAGATCCAAGTTGTAGGAGTTTCAATTAAACAAATTACTAATCCAGTTTCAGAGAAGGTCCCTGTAAAAATGGGTTCATTTGAGGAAAATCACCAATTTGTTGTCTGAGACACAAGTCCTGTACACTTGTTAGGGAGAGATTTATTGTGCAAACTAAATTGTACAATCTACTGTGCACCAGAAGGTGTTGATTTTCATATCATAATCATGATGAGGAGGAAGAATTTTAAATGATTCAACAAAAGACAGCTGCATTAATGACAATTGAAGAATTGCACGCTAATTTGAGAGAAATTGTGAACCCAGAAGTATGGGATCTCACATAAAAGGACAATGGATTGATTAAAGGAGTAGGACCAGTTCAGATTATCATAAAGGCAAATGCTGTGTTTCCAAGAACACCACAGTACCATTTAACCCCAGAAACAATTGCAGGAATTACGACTGTAATAGAAGACATGATACAGAAAGGAATTCTGAGGGAACTGATTTGGAGTCCATGCAACTCTCCAATTATGGGTTTTCAGAAACACAACAGAAAATACAGGATTGTTCAGGATCTTAGGAAGATTAATGAGATAGTTGTCCCATGTTGTCTGTGCTACAGAACCCAGCCACAATATTATTCCAAATTCCTTGTACTGCAGAATGGTTTATTGTCATTGATCTCTGCCAGTCTTTCTTCTCAGTGCCATTGAATGGGAATAGCCAGTTTATTTTTTTCATTTGTGTTCCTGCAGAAAGTTTTGGCATGGTGCTGGGTCCCACATGGGTATACAGAGAGTCCATCAATTTTTAATCAGATTCTGAAAAATAATCTAGAGTCATTACAGATGCCCAACAGGTCAGTACTCATGCAGTATATTGATGACCTACTTGTGGCATCGGAGATACAAGAAGCCTGTGAACAAGATACTATTGCATTATTGAATCACCTGGCTGAGAATGGACATAAGGTGACTCCAGGTAAATTGCAGTACTGTCAGAAAGTAGTTCAATATTTGGACATATAATTGAGAAGAGAACTAGAAAGGTGTCACCAGAGAGAGTGGAAGCAATTCTTCAGATGAATCTACCTTGAATACAGTCAGGATGTTTTTTGGGAATGGTTGGCTACTGTAGACAGTGGATACCAAATTTTGCCTTAGTGGAAAAGCCTTTACTGAGGCTGACACACAAGGATGTGTCTGATTTGCTTGCATGGGATGCTTGCATGCCTTGCTAGAGCTGAAAGAAACAAAATGTTGTGCACCAGCACTAGAAATGCCAGATTACAGTAAAGAATTATTTCCATTATGCAGTGAGAGGGAGGCTGCACTCTCTCAGTGCTAACACAGATGCACGGTGATGCTCGGAAACTTGTGGCTTACTTTTCAACCATTCTTCACTCCATCACCGCAGGTCAGCCTAGCTGTCTTAAAGCCATTGCAACTGCGAGCAATAGTCTGGGTAAGAGTGAGAGCATAGTGATGAGATATCCAGTAACAGTAATGGCCCCTCACTCTGTGGAGCTTCTATTGACTAGAACAAAAATGCAGCACATGGCCCAGACTAGGCTTACGAAGTATGAGTAGCGAATCTTGTCTTCCGAAAATGTGGTGCTCAAACGGTGTCAAATTTTAAATCCTGCTACCTTACTTCCAGTAAATGATGATGTTTGTGATTAAATTGAGCATGATTCCCTGGATATCACAGATTTATGCACAAAGCCTAGACCTGATATTAAGGATGAACCTCTTATTGAGCCTGATCATGTAATTTTTGTAGATGGCTCATGCCTGAGAAACAATGAAGGTACTCCTGAGAACAACTTACGCTGTATGTACAATAAATGATGTTGTAGAAGCTTCATGGCTTCAATGGGTTTCCTCAGCACAAGTTGTTGAATTGATTGCCTTTACCAGAGCATGCAGTCAATCTGCTCAAATGAGAGCAGTTCCGACCACCTAATTACGATGGGACCGCACATGGTGCGGTCGCATACTCACATTTCTCTATGGAAGCCTGTGTTACGGCTGTAAACCGGCCAGAACACAAGCTTCCATAGAGAAATGGGAGATTGTGTTAATCCCTGCACCCCGTGGCAGGCACCTTAAGGTGTCTGCCAAAAGGTGCAGGGATCAACATGCCCCCTCGGCCTCCAACCGGAGACCGCAAACAGAAGGGGGCTCTGCTAGGGGCCCCCAAACACGCTTTCTGACAGGCTTTCCATGTCGGAAAGCCCGGCATGGAAAGCCTGTCAGAAACCGTGCATCGTAATCCAGACAGCGTAAAATGCTGTCCATATGGATTACAGGCCCACTTCCGACTGGCCAACTGACTCCTTGAGCCTGTCGGAATCCAGCCGGAATGACCGGCCGGTTTCAATTCCGACTAGCTGTATCGTAATCAGCCTGTCAGATTGTCGGAAAGCCTCCGACCGCAAAATCGTAATTGGACCCAAAGTTGGATTGGAGCAGGTTGTGAGAAAAATGCAAATGACATTTGAATATTAGCTGATGGGAGACCAGTGTTACCTGATAGTTTGTTATTCCTAGTGACAAGATACGTTCATGGATACACACATTTAGGGAGGAATGCCATAACACGCCTTTTTCGGCAGAGCAGGTTTGTCCCCAGGTTCAGGATGTTTGCAGAGGAAGCATGTTACAGATATGTGACATGTCAGCAGATAAAGGCAGGAAAAAGAACACACGTCACACTGAGTCACATAGGGAGATCAGGTGGTCCTTTCAACAGAAGGCAGATGGACTTCATCGAAATTACTGTTTGCAGAGGGCTGAGATGCATTCCAACAATTCTCAAATGCAGATCAGAATGCATGACAGGTATTTCCAGTTTTCTATAATGATAGCTCAGGCTCAGATACCTCTCAACGATGGTGTCTGAGGGGGAGGAAGATTGTGTACTTGGCGAGTCTTATAGGTAGACCAGAGTAGCCCATTTGTAGAAGGCGAGGTGAACGGCCACCCGGTATAATTTCTTATAGATGCTGGTGCTACCAGATCCACAGTTAGAACTGTGTATGCCCCAGACCTAACCCTCTCGGGAAAGGAGATCCAAGTTGTAGGAGTTTCAATTAAACAAATTACTAATCCAGTTTCAGAGAAGGTCCCTGTAAAAATGGGTTCATTTGAGGAAAATCACCAATTTGTTGTCTGAGACACAAGTCCTGTACACTTGTTAGGGAGAGATTTATTGTGCAAACTAAATTGTACAATCTACTGTGCACCAGAAGGTGTTGATTTTCATATCATAATCATGATGAGGAGGAAGAATTTTAAATGATTCAACAAAAGACAGCTGCATTAATGACAATTGAAGAATTGCACGCTAATTTGAGAGAAATTGTGAACCCAGAAGTATGGGATCTCACATAAAAGGACAATGGATTGATTAAAGGAGTAGGACCAGTTCAGATTATCATAAAGGCAAATGCTGTGTTTCCAAGAACACCACAGTACCATTTAACCCCAGAAACAATTGCAGGAATTACGACTGTAATAGAAGACATGATACAGAAAGGAATTCTGAGGGAACTGATTTGGAGTCCATGCAACTCTCCAATTATGGGTTTTCAGAAACACAACAGAAAATACAGGATTGTTCAGGATCTTAGGAAGATTAATGAGATAGTTGTCCCATGTTGTCTGTGCTACAGAACCCAGCCACAATATTATTCCAAATTCCTTGTACTGCAGAATGGTTTATTGTCATTGATCTCTGCCAGTCTTTCTTCTCAGTGCCATTGAATGGGAATAGCCAGTTTATTTTTTTCATTTGTGTTCCTGCAGAAAGTTTTGGCATGGTGCTGGGTCCCACATGGGTATACAGAGAGTCCATCAATTTTTAATCAGATTCTGAAAAATAATCTAGAGTCATTACAGATGCCCAACAGGTCAGTACTCATGCAGTATATTGATGACCTACTTGTGGCATCGGAGATACAAGAAGCCTGTGAACAAGATACTATTGCATTATTGAATCACCTGGCTGAGAATGGACATAAGGTGACTCCAGGTAAATTGCAGTACTGTCAGAAAGTAGTTCAATATTTGGACATATAATTGAGAAGAGAACTAGAAAGGTGTCACCAGAGAGAGTGGAAGCAATTCTTCAGATGAATCTACCTTGAATACAGTCAGGATGTTTTTTGGGAATGGTTGGCTACTGTAGACAGTGGATACCAAATTTTGCCTTAGTGGAAAAGCCTTTACTGAGGCTGACACACAAGGATGTGTCTGATTTGCTTGCATGGGATGCTTGCATGCCTTGCTAGAGCTGAAAGAAACAAAATGTTGTGCACCAGCACTAGAAATGCCAGATTACAGTAAAGAATTATTTCCATTATGCAGTGAGAGGGAGGCTGCACTCTCTCAGTGCTAACACAGATGCACGGTGATGCTCGGAAACTTGTGGCTTACTTTTCAACCATTCTTCACTCCATCACCGCAGGTCAGCCTAGCTGTCTTAAAGCCATTGCAACTGCGAGCAATAGTCTGGGTAAGAGTGAGAGCATAGTGATGAGATATCCAGTAACAGTAATGGCCCCTCACTCTGTGGAGCTTCTATTGACTAGAACAAAAATGCAGCACATGGCCCAGACTAGGCTTACGAAGTATGAGTAGCGAATCTTGTCTTCCGAAAATGTGGTGCTCAAAAGGTGTCAAATTTTAAATCCTGCTACCTTACTTCCAGTAAATGATGATGTTTGTGATTAAATTGAGCATGATTCCCTGGATATCACAGATTTATGCACAAAGCCTAGACCTGATATTAAGGATGAACCTCTTATTGAGCCTGATCATGTAATTTTTGTAGATGGCTCATGCCTGAGAAACAATGAAGGTACCCTGAGAACAACTTACGCTGTATGTACAATAAATGATGTTGTAGAAGCTTCATGGCTTCAATGGGTTTCCTCAGCACAAGTTGTTGAATTGATTGCCTTTACCAGAGCATGCAGTCAATCTGCTCAAATGAGAGCAGTTCCGACCACCTAATTACGATGGGACCGCACATGGTGCGGTCGCATACTCACATTTCCCTATGGAAGCCTGTGTTACGGCTGTAAACCGGCCAGAACACAAGCTTCCATAGAGAAATGGGAGATTGTGTTAATCCCTGCACCCCGTGGCAGGCACCTTAAGGTGTCTGCCAAAAGGTGCAGGGATCAACATGCCCCCTCGGCCTCCAACCGGAGACCGCAAACAGAAGGGGGCTCTGCTAGGGGCCCCCAAACACGCTTTCTGACAGGCTTTCCATGTCGGAAAGCCCGGCATGGAAAGCCTGTCAGAAACCGTGCATCGTAATCCAGACAGCGTAAAATGCTGTCCATATGGATTACAGGCCCACTTCCGACTGGCCAACTGACTCCTTGAGCCTGTCGGAATCCAGCCGGAATGACCGGCCGGTTTCAATTCCGACTAGCTGTATCGTAATCAGCCTGTCAGATTGTCGGAAAGCCTCCGACCGCAAAATCGTAATTGGACCCAAAGTTGGATTGGAGCAGGTTGTGAGAAAAATGCAAATGACATTTGAATATTAGCTGATGGGAGACCAGTGTTACCTGATAGTTTGTTATTCCTAGTGACAAGATACGTTCATGGATACACACATTTAGGGAGGAATGCCATAACACGCCTTTTTCGGCAGAGCAGGTTTGTCCCCAGGTTCAGGATGTTTGCAGAGGAAGCATGTTACAGATATGTGACATGTCAGCAGATAAAGGCAGGAAAAAGAACACACGTCACACTGAGTCACATAGGGAGATCAGGTGGTCCTTTCAACAGAAGGCAGATGGACTTCATCGAAATTACTGTTTGCAGAGGGCTGAGATATGTTCTGGTAAAAGTGTGTGTCTTCTCGAGATAGGTGGAAGCCTACCCAACCAGAAGAAATGACAGTCTCACTGTAGCAAAACTGTTATTACGAGAATTGATACCCGGTTTTTCTGGAATCAGATAAAGGGATCTACTTCAATAATGAGGTCATGAAGATGATTTACACAGCTTTACAGATTGAGCAAAAACTCCATTGCAGCTATCGATCTAAGGCTTCTGGGATAGTTGAACAGATCAATGGGACTATCAAGTTTGGGCTTGCAAACGTTTGTGTCTCAACATGACTGAAATAGCCAGACTCTTTACCTTTGGTGCTGATGAGCATTCGAAGTATCCCAGATAGGAAGACTGGTTTATCGCTCATTAAATTTCGATGGGACGGGCAGTGAGGCTGCCTGCTGTATCTGCAAATGCATTGTTGAACATCAAAGATGATATGATACTCAATTACTGCAAAGGATTGGCTTTCTTACCAGGTTGCAGCTTCCACAAAATATCCACACCAAGAACAGTGCCACCACCTCAATCCTGGTGATTGGGTCATGATCAAGAAGCATGTCCTGAAGAATTGTCTGGAGCCAAGATGCCAAGGCCTCTTCTGAGTCATATTAGTGCCTAATATTGCTGTAAAGTGTGGCGAGCTCCAAATTGGGTGCATGCATCGCTTACCAAGAAAGTGAGAAATCCCAAAGAGTAGATTATGCTCTTTCGTCCTGAACCATGAGCATTGGTGACTGCACCTCCACAAGCTGTGAGATTGTGGGGAGTAGTGGTAACAGGATCACAACATCAGCAAGAAGGAGAAAGGGGTGAAGAACTGCAACCAATTGCACTAATTCAAGTGCCTGTTGTTGCACCAAGTGGCACTGAAGTCTATAACAAAGTAGAAGCAGAGACTGATGCTCAATTTGGAAATGTGACTGAAACAGCATTGGTACAGCAAAGAAATTTGGATGAAGGAACAAGTACTGAACTGAGAAGAGTCACCCGTGAAGTTGAATGTCCACAGAACTGTAATTGAGGAAGATTGAAACAGAGCCTGTCAGTTGATTGGATCCCATCGACTATTCCAGAGGAGACAGAAACTAATGATGAAAGCAATACAGGAAAAAATCAACAAAAACTGAGAAGATTAAAAAAAAGAGTAAGAGTACCTTGTTGGAGGTATTCATCACCTGAGTGGTCTTACTATGTTGACAGAGTACAGAATGTCACAATAGATGAACTGTGTGATGTGAAATCCAAACTGTTTGAACCTCCATGACATCACTACAGTGAGCATTATTAGACAAAGGTAATTTGACTAAAATGAACTGTGCAATTACAAAAAGACCTTTGAAAGTTCAAAAGGAAAGTTACATGAAAATATGAGACTGATGTTAATCAATTCCTATTTTTTATTTTACAGAAATCAACCTAGGCCCTATTCTGCAGTAGAAGAGTAGGGATAACATTATTAGAAGAACACGGAGTAGGGTTAAGGATTTGTCTAAAAGAAGATTGCTTTGTTGAAAACTAATCACTTGGAAAAAGCTATTTACAAAATTGCGCATTGAACTTTAACTTGGCTACATCTAATCTGGTTTGGGGGAAACACGTGTTGCCTTAGAAATAAATGTAAATATATTATGTGTTCAATTTTTGCAATAACAATAATAATGATTACCATAGTATTAGTAGGATTTTATTTAACACCTGAGAAAACTTTTAGAAATACAAACACAACAAAAACACATGCATGCCTGAATGATGAAGAGCAACTGAAAGCTTAATTTGTTGCATATAATAGAGAGGATTACTCAACATATGTTTACTCTAAATTAGTACATCACATACGCCATGGGAGCAAAGGACTGCTATGACTGTGCTCTTTTACCACCTTCAGCATCAGAAGAAGTCGCCTATTATCACTTACCATTATCTTATGGAATTACATGTAGCATACTGCTTACACTTGTATATAGACGCAAACATTTTGAATATTTCTATTCTACCTATGACTTAATACTTTCTAGAGTGCCTTTAATAGAAAGCCTGAATTTACACTCACAAAGAAAAGAAATGGACGCAGCTTGGTATTGTTTTATGCCACAAAGATCAATAGATTGTGTTAAGGCTTATCAGAACAATTTAACATTTTTGATGCGACCACTAGGAAAGGTTTTTATTATGGCTTTAGAAGAATGAAACACTAACCTGACAAGCAGCAAAGACAAACATTGTGATGTCTTGAAAAATGTTTGGAAGAAAGAGGAAGATGAGTTCAGAAAGAAAATGGTTTACCCGAAATTTCAACTGGACAGTCAACAGAAAGGGAAAATTAGCATTTACAGAAGGACACCCAAATGAAGCAGATATGTAGGGATTAGTAGTTGTGAACACACATTTCAATTAATGGGAGGAATGTGGCAAATTTTGCAAGGAGAAGAATCTGCAATTCCAGGAGTTTATTTTGTTTGTGGACAGAATGCTTATTTTCTGCTACCTGCTAACTTGGAGGGTATCTGCTATTTAGCTGTGCTATTTCCTGAAATATATCATGTGAATAGTATAGACACATTAACAATGACACTAGCACACAAACACACATGTAGTACAGAGAGTTGAGCTAAATTAGTGGGAGACATATTTGGTGCAATCAATCCACCTGTAGGAGTCATACTAAATGATGAAAAGATTAGAAAACTGTCAACTGTCATCGACAAATTGGCAACCAGTACATCTGGAGCTTTGCAAGTAGTAAATACTGAGCTTATTGCCACACATTCAATAGTTTTGCAAGATCGTTTAGCATTAGACATTTTGCTTGCATAAAATGGCGGCGTCTGCATGATGCTTTAATTAATTAATTGCTTCTCATACATACCTGATGAGAGTAAGAAAATAGAAGAATTTGCAAAGAACATTTCAGACTTAAAACCTGAATTAGCTTTTTGGAAACACCGAGCATTTTAGAAAAGTTTGGGAAAGGGATTCATACCATTGCAAATTGGACCACAAAAGCAGGAGGAGGTATTCTGAAGGATATACATATGCCAGTACTAATCCTAGGGCTTTGTTTGCTGTGCTTATTTGATTTATTCAAAGGCTGCAGATATGATTCTTACAAGAGAAAGGAAAATTAACGAATAAAAGATTTGAAAAAGACCACTTTAAACCACATCATGACTGATGACTACAGGAAGTCATTGAAATTTTGAATTTTAAAAAGGAAGAGACGGGATTCTACTGACAATGAAAGTGCGTTTTGAGTAGAACTCACATGAAAAATCATAATAGTGTGATGGTTAAGACAACCATTAGACGGGAGACTAATAGAGTCCACTAATTAATACAAAAATTAGTTAACTTAGTAGCTGAATATAGTTTCTTGGTAGTTGCGGATACTGCTGCTGTTTCCCTATTACCCTATTATTTCCATTTAATTTTGACAGATTGCTACTGCAACTATGGGCCCGATTTCGATCTCGTCAGGAAGGCCATCCCAGAGCCATTCGGAGTCGGACCTTCCAACTGACTCGTACTGGGATCCGGTTTTCCCAAACAACGCAGTACGATTCCCAAAACCCTTTACTTACCGAACGACTCAGTCACTCTGAATCCAACTGGACTTTCCCAATGAGAACTCTCCAGAAATGCAGAATGGAATAATCCGGAGGCATTTCCCAGTCCGAATCCGAACACCCAAGTACGATGCGTACTTCCTATGCGCCGAATCAGTCGCCACAATCAACACTTCAGAGCGTCCGGAAGGGCAGCATTTCAGCTCCGAATCATGCCACAACACGATTCCTGCGACCAAGACTGTGCAGCCATGTATTCCATCACGCATGTCATCCCTAAACTCCACATCTACGATGAATACTACAACCACAACCGACGCGGTCGTCGCTTTTGGTAAGTTAGACACCTACCCCTTCACAATAACGTTACTACCTCCGCGAAAGACAATACAAGAGAAAGCAGGGGCGCAACTACAGTTGAATTTGGGTTGGGGGGAACACTTGCAGCAATGTAGAGGCAATTTTCGGGGGGAGGCTAATACTTCCAGCAATTCAGACCCAAAGTGGGGGCTGGGGGTCTGATACTGCCAGCAATGTCCAGCCAAAATTGGGAGGTGGAGGTCTAACACTTCCATCAATGTATAGGCAAATCTGGGGTTGGGGGGCTAATACCCCCAGCAATGTAGAGCCAGATCTGGGGTTGGGGGGCTAAGACCCGCAGCAATGTAGAGGCCAATTCTGGGATTGGGGGGCTAATACCCCCAGCAATGTAGAGGCAATTATGGGGGTGGGGGGCTAATACCCCCAGCAATGTAGATGCAAATCTGGGGTTGGGGGGCTAATACCCCCAGTGATGTAGAGGCCAATTCTGGGGTTGGGGGCTTATACCCCCAGCAATGTAGAGGCAAATCTGGGGTTGGGGGGCTAATACCCCCAGCAATGTAGAGGCAAATCTGGGGTTGGGGCTAATACCCCCAGCAATGTAGAGGCAATTATGGGGGTGGGGGCTAATACCCCCAGCAATGTAGAGGCAAATCTGGGGTTGGGGGGCTAATACCCCCAGCGATGTAGAGGCCAATTCTGGGGTTGGGGGCTTATACCCCCAGCAATGTAGAGGCAAATCTGGGGTTGGGGGGGCTAATACCCTCAGCAATGTAGAGGCAAAACTGGGGTTGGGGCTAATACCCCCAGCAATGAAGAGGCAAATCTGGGGTTGAGGGCTAATACCCCAAGCAATGTAGAGGCCACATCTGGGGTTGGGGGGCTAATACCCCCAGCAATGTAGAGGCAAATCTGGGGTTGGGGGGCTAATACCCCCAGCAATGTGTACTTGACCAATGTAACTGGTGCTCATGCAAAGTGCCTCAATACCTAAAGGTGGAGTACATGCTGCAGGAATCTTTTTTAAAACAAACCCAAAGGTCATTTTTCAAGAAATGCATTCCCACACTGTGGCAGCAAAAGTAACTGGCAACTTTGAGGAATGAGCAGAGTGGAGATGCTGGTACTCTAGGGACCGTTGCAAAACAAACAAAGCCTCATCATCTAGTAAATGGTCCCTTAAAAACCTGTGAAATACTCAGGTGCTGATGCACAAACATGACAGACCAGCTACCCACAGCAGCTCAAGGAACTGTATGTGTGTGTGTGGAAGCTGTCTCAGCCTGGGCTGAAGCCAATAGAGCCCTATGGGTGTTGAATTTGATCAGAAAGTGTTCTGCATAGGCTTGGATTGGCTGTGCAGGAAATTGGACATTAGTCGATGGGCCGGTGCACCAGGGTCGCCTGTGGACCACGGTTTTGAGGCCTTTGTAAACCACACCAAGAGACTGACTCACTTCCCCAGTCCCCAACAGGCCACTGCAATGTGGCACAAGTAAGTTGTCCGCTCGCCAGCTGTGCTGTAAATTGAGGCTGGGGGACAGCCTTTGGAGCATACTCACCTTGGCGCACTGCCTTCCGTGCCTTGGCAGAAGCAGTGTCATCTCCCCCACCGCCCATCACTTTCAGGTCATGGCAGGTGCAGGGAGGTTGCGTTGTATGTAGGGGCCTTGCAGGGAGGCAAGTCTCATTTGGACAGTCTAACCTACACACAACCCCCTTGAACAGCAGCAGTGTGCCTTTGTGAAACCTCCCTTGACAGGTAAAAGCACAGAGGCTACAATGAAAGAGATGATCACAGAATGTTTGCCAATTACTTTCAGAGTGCCTGAGCATCATTCTGATCCCAATCCGACCATGGGTCCCTAGCATGTTGTGCATGTCCAATGAGGGAATGTCATCATCAGGTAGATACACTTAGCCCACCAAATACTATTAAAAACACACTTTTGACGGTGGAACAGGAATTGCCATAACCACACATATGTATGTATCACAAAGTTAGTGCATGAGTCCACCACAACACACACTGAAACATCGCAGGGCAACAGAACTCCAATGTACTCGTAAAAGTATGACATTCTGATACCTCTGTGTACAGTAAAACCCAGATGATATTGGCCCAGACAACACACTACTCCACAGACCCAGCCACTCTGTACTGATTTCAGTGCCTCCCAATACAACAACCTAGAATTGGTTGTGTCACATTCGTCATTGAATTATTTGTAGTCAAAAACCATCTTGGTTTTGAAAGAAGCATGGGCCAACAACAAGGCAGGATACAGTCTCCATGTGTGGACTGGGGCCGCTGGACACAACTCCCAATCTGTATGTGTACACGGTCATCTTCAGAGAATGTCATTCACAGCAATTCTGCATCTAACTCCTCAGGCTGTAGTGTGTGCCACCAAAAAAAAAAATGTGCAGGTTGTGTCCTTCAGAGTAGTAGGAGTATGCATGAGTCTCAGGACGTAAAATCCACCTACAGTGTTGGAGGGTCTAGTGCACAGCCTATTGTGTAAGATAAGCTGCCAGCACTGGTGAGGATGCCAGGGGGGATGGCTCAATCTGTGGCTCCCCAACACAATCGACATAGCTATCCTCAAGCCAGGGGATATGGGTACATCTTGTGAGGATGAGGGATATGTGCAGAATGAAGTCTGCTTTGTACACATTTGGCACTGAAATACTGTCTCCAAATCTATGAAAACGTCAAGGAGACCTTCCACAAAGACATATTGCCCTCATGCTCTAGGGCAGTGTTTAATGGGCAAAATGGGAGCCCCCATTGACACACACAAGGGCTACCCTTGCCAAACCAGACAAGAGGTTGCACAATATTGTCAATGCAAGCACTCATTGGAACTGTGTGTAATGTTCCAGTGTCACATGTGTGTTTGCATACAGTACACTGTGTTTTCCTCAGCACAACCAGATATATCATCACAATGTGTCCATCTCCCTTGGTGTCCCCATACCTCTAACATTCAAAGTCAGAATGCCAATAATAACCATGTGTGTGTAGTGTACTGTGAAGTGTGGGGATGCGTTTCTGGAGTAGTCTGACCCCAGGTGGAACAACAACACACATCATTGACTTCTCACTTGAGGGGGCTATAGCCCTCTAAGCAATGGACTTTTATCCAATGTTCCGGCATCATGACATTACCATATAAGCAATCACCACCTCCATCCAAGGGCAGTAAGCAAGGGCAAGAATGACCAATCAGTGACTACAACTACCTACAAAGGGCAACTCCCCACAGCTGGACACACACAACTCAGACAAGGCAAGGCTAGGTGGAGGAAAATTGTCCTGTGAGGACAATAGGTTTTGCATATGCTGTGTACTCAGAGTGGCCTTTACAATAATCAGTCATGAACATTCAGTGGCAGACAGCAAACTGCAGCAAACTAACCCTGGGC